>VWPW01017253.1:0-12326 GCA_013389825.1 Crypturellus undulatus | reverse complement strand
CTTGTGGGAAAAGAGGAAGGCCAGGGACAGGCATACAGACTTTAAAGAATAGATCTAGAATATTTTCTTATATATTGGCACTTTAGGAAGCTATTGGACATGTTTATAGCTGCCTTGATCAGTTGTACCACAAATTATCAGGAGGCGAAACTTTCATTTGATTTGAGATGAAGCTCCTTGGGATTTCATCAGACAACATACAAAGCCATTCTAGATACTTTTTCTCTTCCTCCCCACCTCCCAGTGAGTCCTCAAAATTCCTATGTGTATGGATAGTATCTCCAGCACATAGGTATGAATAATTTCACTATCCAGAATCAGGTCTGAAAAAGAGAGGAAGCAAACCAAACTAAAACTGTGATAAATCCTGATTTTAAAATGTAGGCAAGGCAACAAACTGCTAAGCAGAGAAGGAGGAGGGGAAAAATATTGTGGAAAAGAAATGTGATTCATTTTAAAGCTTAATTTAATAAATTGTACTAAAGATACTGAAAAATGCATTTAGCTTCGGACCTCTAGAACTGCACATTGTGAACTAGCATCTAGCCATAATGGGGTTTCTGCTCCATCAGTTGCAATAATTATTTTCCTTGATTTGCCCTGGTCATTTTATATGACGATTTCTCTGTGTGTATGCGTGTGTGTGCACACGCAGGTGCATTTGTGTGCATTTTCTCGAGCTTCCATTTTTTATTTATTTTTCTTTTCTATCCAATAGACATGCAGGGAAATAGAGAATTTAAAGAACATTTAAGTCACATTTTGATTATTGCCTTTGTAATATTTCTTACAAAGAAGTGCAACCTCCTGTCTGCTACAGACCCTTTCTCTACTCCATTTACAGAGTATAGGAGTCGTTTTAGTGCCACTGATGAGGAATTAGCTTAAGTTTTTAATTCTATCTGTTCCCTAAGATAGCAGTTTGTACATAATACTTCACCTGTGGCTCTGGGTAGCTTACCTGACACCATTGATACACAGTTTCTTCACTTCTTAGATGCACCTTGAAAGATTAAAAACAAGGCCTCAGAGTCCTTAGTGGTGTTCAGCAAACTGTAGGATCAGGCTTGTATCCTTGGTACTTTAAGACATGTTGCGTCAAACACTTAAAATCTTTTTTTTTTTTATTCGATTTGCTCAAGAACCGGGTGACACTGTTGGTGGGGAAGTGGTTCTCAGGTTTCCCTTCTCTTTGTCTGGAATCTCAATAAGACCAGTCCCCGCATTGAAATGGAGTTCCACGTATCTTGGATTTCTTACATCCTCGAAAGAGACAGGCTAACACACATGCTCTTGAGAAAGTGTGAGTGTGTATATGTATATAAAAAAGCCACCTAACAACAACACTGATTTAGATCAAGCTGTGATGCATGTTTATATCTTTTTGATCTATATTTTCTTTTATTAAACATCCCTTGCCCTTATTTGAGAGTGTTAGCTACTGATTCACAGTTACACCCAGTGGTAAAATCTGCCCTGCAGGGTTTCTCGCAGTGGTTGCCCTTCTAGAGTCAGCTCAGCAGATGAAAAGCAGATGGAAAATTCCAGGGGTTCAGGTCTGAATGTTTCAATGATAAGTTAGCATAACGCAGACTGGTGAGAGCTGTGTTTTGAGTCTGCTATGCAAAATGAGACAGCTGCATCCTAGCAGAGCTGTTTGCACGGAAGACCTAGCACCAGAAACCTGGAAGAACAAACAGAGGATTCAGAGAACTCACACTCAAAGAAAATGCAGAAAATAAAAAAGAAAATGGGGAGCACTGGGAAGGTGATTAGCAGGGACAGTTTACTCCATCTAACTGCCTTTGAGGTGAGGTTTCTAGCTGGACCTGACCTCTGTGTAGAGAGAAACTGTCCTGGCCCAGGGTCATCCTCCCAGCTGAGGGACCGATGCTCAGTTCCTGCAGAATCCTTCTCCAGGCAATAGAAGGGGATAAGTGACACAGTCCATTGCAGACCCGAATCACCCTGCTTCATCTGCACTTTCCTCACTTCTTGTTTCTTTTCCCCTGACTGCAATGGACACCTAGGTCAATGGACTTCCTAAATGAGATACCTGTTACCGATACCTAAACTGAAGTGAACAGGTGAAGGTGGCCAAAATTTCAGCTACTAGTCAAAGAAAATTAAAGAAGGAGACCTGCCGGAGGAGACGACCAGAGTCAAGAATCCACTCTATGTGAGTTATCATCAGCCCGAATAGCATGCATTTAAGCGCAATTCAAAGGCAAACTTAGTTCATGATTGGTTGTTATGTCGCATCCTACCATCTGTGGACCTGGATCATTGGTCACCATCACGAGTGTTGTCCTCAGGCTGACACCCCTTCGGGCAGTAAGGCCTACCTCTCATGTCCGGGAGGTGGCGGTTTATTCCGTTGCAGAATGGGCTTTCTTCCCCTCACTCAGTACACAGCTTCGTAGCAGAGATTGTTCACAACCAGTTTGTGGTCTCTTTCCTCCAGAAACTCCTCCACAGAGACCATCCTACAAGGTATGAGAGTTAGGTGAGCCTGACCCCATTCTGGAAAAAAACAATCTCAGAGAGTTCAGGTAAGCTTTCTTTTCCATATCAAAGTCAACTTTGTTCTGCCCATTATCTCCACAGCAGGAAAATAATGACCAAAGTCAATGCTCATCTAAATTGAAGATTGGTGCTTATAAAATACTCAGAAATTGCCTCCCACACATGTTCTTAATTCCTATTCATGCTACGTACATATTTAAAACTTTACTCATTGGGCTACTCTCATCAGATGCATGTCCTGCTTTTGGGAGAGCTCTCAGGGAAGAGGCAGTCATACATTACCATGGCGCTCTTCAGTACACCACAAACAATACCCTGCAGCATAACTCAATCTGAGCTAGCAGACAGCTGCACCAAACAGTCACTCTATTTTTAATAATAATAGTCATTCTAATTTTAATAATAATACTTAGCACTTTACAAAGTATGTTTCAACTTCAAAGCACTTTTCAAACAGAGGGCCAAACTGGGCCCCGGTGTGGCTGTGCTTGATAGAAGATGGATAATGAGAAACACTGCATTATAAATGGTGTTTTCTCCACCCAGATAGCCACTGATTTCTGTTCTATTTTTCCCCTTCTCTGGACAATATACTGCCATTTTCAGCAAAGCACCACTGTGCCTCTTGCAAACAGTTTCCAATCAAAGCATAAGACAGGAGTTACCTGGTGCTCAGGTTAATGCTGATATGATTCCAGGAACAGTCATTTTTTAATCAGTGAAATGATCCAATTCTCCTCTCCTCTCCTCTCCTCTCTCCTCTCTCCTCTCCTCTCCTCTCCTCTCTCCTCTCTCCTCTCCTCTCCTCTCCTCTCTCCTCTCTCCTCTCCTCTCCTCTCCTCTCTCCTCTCTCCTCTCCTCTCCTCTCCTCTCTCCTCTCTCCTCTCCTCTCCTCTCCTCTCTCCTCTCTCCTCTCCTCTCCTCTCCTCTCTCCTCTCTCCTCTCCTCTCCTCTCCTCTCTCCTCTCTCCTCTCCTCTCCTCTCCTCTCTCCTCTCTCCTCTCCTCTCCTCTCCTCTCTCCTCTCTCCTCTCCTCTCCTCTCCTCTCTCCTCTCTCCTCTCCTCTCCTCTCCTCTCTCCTCTCTCCTCTCCTCTCCTCTCCTCTCTCCTCTCTCCTCTCCTCTCCTCTCCTCTTCCTGAGTTCAGAAAGAGAAAATTGCCACCAGGCAGAGGATCCTCATGGATCCTGATGCTGGAGCAAGATGATATTGCAAAAGTTGCCGAGATTATGTAACATGATGCATAAAACATCCACATATTAAAAAGGCAGACATATCAAATGCTAAGAGGCTGGTACTATAAGGTCTAGTTTCAGATGCAAAGTCTCAGGGACATATAAAAAGATAAATAAAGTTCAAGTCTCATAGGATATTTTAGAACCATCTTAATCCCTGACATTGCTGGTCATCAAATACCAACTGGTCCATCTTTCAAGTTCTGATACGAGTTACCTTTTAAGACAAGATCCTAAAAGATGGACCATGAGAGATACTTGAACAACAGCTTCTCTGTCCCTGCACATTTAGCTCCCTCTTCAAAACTAATTTTAACTTAAAAACAGCAATAAAAACAAAAGTGACTTTTTTGTTTCCATACTTCCAGTCTTTTTTTTCCTATTTTGAGATTTTATTTTTTTATTGTTGCATGGATATAAAGTACATAAAGAAAAATACACCGTAGATTAGCTGCAATCATTTTGTCATTGCTGAAGGATATTATTATCTAAAAAGCATTTATTGAAGAGAATATATGATCCATATATTCATAAAATTTGTTCAAATTGGTTTAATGTTCACACCAATATATCACACTTAGCTTTTTCTCTGTTAATCACTCGTATCTTTGTATTTTATCACATCAAAAAATGCAGAAATGATTTGGCAGAAATGTTAGTACTTGACTGCTATTTTTTCCCCTTTCTGTACTAATTTTTATGGATTTTTGCTTAACACTATTTTGAGACCTGTACTCTGAATCTTGCCTTTAAATATTAACATAGCTGAGGAGATGTCATTATTAGAAGCACGATCAGACAGTGCGATGTTCAGAGGAGAATTTTCTTCTACAGATACTTCATAGTTGTATAGTAGCTTTGAAAGCCCCAGGACTAAAATAATGGTTAATGGTGGGAAATAATGGTAAAAAAAAAAAAAAAAAAGACTTGGTCAGTCTTATTTGTGTGAATTTTACAATGTTTCATTTCTGTATGAAATAATTTTGAATTCAAATTTGATTAGCATGATTGCATAGAGAATCAGAATTGGGCAAGTATTTCTCAGGAATGAAACTTTCTGGGATATCACAGCGAAACAGGATATGAACCATACATATCAGTGGATGAGATCTTTAGGATAAGATGAAAATCAGAAGCTATGTCCCACTCCTTTCCTGAGCACTTGCTAATTATGTGTCTCCTCAGTAAATATGTTTTGAATCATCTAACACTTCATTAATTATATAGGAAAAAGGGGGCCATTGTTGAAGGACTAAGCATTCTACAAAGTGACAAGAAGCACAAATTTCAGTTTTATAATCTAGATTTAATACAGAGCTGGGAACTTGTCTCCTGGGTCCTTTAATGCCATAAGGTGCCAATCATGAGTAACTGAGTCACTGTGTCTGTCACCGAAAACCGTGAATAAACCTCTTAACACCAATGTAGTATTAAGAAGCAGGCATTCACTTTATTGCAGCACTGGGTGCATAGGGGATAGCTCCACCTATCATGCACACCCTAAGGTGCACTAGCTAAACTTTTATTTCTCTATTATCTACATATGCATTAAGCTCTAGGAGTGATTATACATATTCATTCTATTTCCCGGAACTAATTATAATATACCCCACCCTCCTGCGCGTGCACCCTCTGTCCCTTTGGTGGTCTCTGGTGGTCTTTTGAGACCCCTTGGTGGTCGTCTCACTGTGTCCACTTGATGTCATCCCGGAACTCACTTCCATATACGGTCCTATTTTGGCTCAGAGGCCTTGTGTAGGTTTCACTGCCCAGTTCCAGACAGTCCTTTGAAGATACGGTGGTCCTTATTTTCATCCTTAACTGGTCTTTGCTGTTCTTGTTCATATTCTCTCATGATATGAGAGGAACATCTGCTGTTTCGTCTGTACCTGCCAGTGACAACAGCCAAAATCATGTCCTTGGGCACATTCTCCTCTGGGGTTTCTCATAACATGTCCTTTGGACTCTTGTTTTCCTATCTTTTTAATTGCCTTGTTTATTCTTAGAGGGACAATCTAACTTACATTTTAAAGTAGTTCCTCATGGACCAGCTAACTTCACTGGCAGAAAATGGTCCAAGAAACAATCAATACTATGTTTTTTTCTATAAAAAGTAAATGGAGGGACTCAGTCTCCAGGTCACAGTTCATCAGTTCTGTTTTCTTTGTGCCTTGCTGCATGAAAAAAAAAAAAAAACTACTTGCAATAGTATAAACAACTAGGAAATTATGTAGGCATCTTACTGAGACTGGTTTCAGAGCTTCCGAAACTGAATGCTTTAATGTGAGGCTAGCAATGCATCCACTGGTTGCAGGTAAGAAGGAAAGAAACACAAATCTTTATCCTCCTTCTATAGCTAATCTGTTTTTCTTATTAATTCTTTTTAGATCATCTGTTCCTGAAAAAAAAACCTGACATACAGAATTCCTTTCCATAAAAACTTCTCACCAGTCCATTACCTCTCTCTGTTATTTTAGTCTAGATTTATCCCATCTCAATTTTGACATTTAAAAGTTTGGATGCATTTAAGTTAGGTGCCCAGGTGCTGTTATTACCAATGGATAGCAGTATTAGATGTCATCCTTTTATTATTATTATTATTAATTATTATCACCATCATCACTTCAGAAAAATACTGTACCTCAAGAAAAGAAAGTGAAAAAGGAAAATCATGTCATTTCAGCTTTCATTGCCTTATGTGTGGTCTTGTTAAAGTGCTGCATTTGGCTAGGACTTTCTTGTCAAGTTACAATTCAATGTACAGTGACAACTGTAGTCAGACATGGTGTGAGTTTTAAAAGGATGTATCCATCAACAGAACTTTAAAAGTGAAAAATATAGTCTTCACAAAATAGTCAGTTTGTTGTGGTTTTTGGTTGTTCGTTTGTTTGTTTTTTCACCAAGATAAATAACAAAACATGAGTTACATTTAAAAGACTGTATTTTGTTTTTAATTTCAGGTTTATTTTTTAAATTCAGGCTTGCATGCATCTAAAAGGGCATAACTGGACACCTTGGAATAAACCTTTCTTATAGCAAACAGGACCTACCATTTTAGGAATGAATAAGGCATCTTGAATTTCAGTTAGCCAGCAGTAGCTCAATTAATTGGCCCCAATCTGCCACACTCTGAAAAGGGTAAAATTTCTAAACAAGACTCATTAGAAAGTAAATTAAAAATTTAAATCATCACAGAAATTTGCCATTTCAAAAAGAACAGTGTCAATTTGGTCATAAAAATCATGATTTTTTTTAAACAGGCCTTCACAGATTCATAGCATTCTGGACCAGAGAGCATCATTATCAATCAGTATGACATCATTTCTATCCTAAATTTTGCCATTAGGGTATATTAACACAGTTTAGTAGAAATAACTCTCCATCTTCTTCCTGATAAAATAAATGGGTTGAACTTTCTGAAATTTCACAATAAAAGACCTTTTTCTCCAGGCCTCAAACCATTTCATGAGATGTTGACTGAATTTTTCTTCTTCTTCAGTGTCCTCTTAGAGCTGTTGATATCAAAGACAAACTCAGTCTTCCAGTCCATGTCTAACAGCCACCATACACAAAGATACAAAATTCATTACTACTATTTAGGACTTAATAGTGTAAGGCCTATAAAGGGTTAACAGGGTAGCATGCTTTCTGCTTCTGTAAAAAGATTGCACACTAAAGAAGTATAAGGTATAGGATATGTAATTTACAGCTAACCTTGCCATCTGCTTCTGTAAATATAGCTTGCTACAGTCAAGGGCAAGAACTAACAGGATACCATATCCTGCTCTTGCTGCAACCACGAGATAAGATTCTGAACTTGCCAAACAGAATTGTGAAGGGAGGATTAGTCGTAAATAATGATAGTCGTAGATAACATTTAATGAGGAAAGTTGCAGTTGTCTATAAAATACGAACCTCTCCTCAGACGGCGCGGATCTCAGGACCAACTGTAAGAGGTCCGCCGCCGACCGGTTGCAGAGGATGAAAAAAACTCTTTGTTTCCCAGAATTCAACATTTTTGAGTGAGCGTATATGGAGATGGACAGATGGAGAAACTAATTAACTTGTGTCCATTTTTAGGGGTACACAGTTACCTTGTAGCTGACAATGGCACACCGTGTGCACAAATCCGAGTGCTGGAGACCCAGCAATTGTACCCAAATGAGAGCACACAGAAACAGGGCAGGTAGAATGGGAACACAGCAGCCTGCATAACAAGGACATGTAATGCACAGCGGATGTGTTCAGTTGCATATAAATACTCTTTCCAGAGTTACACTTTCCTGTCACATTTTATACTACAAAAATAAAGGATTCACATGCAGCTACTGACACATAAGGCTCTCATAACTGTTACTGAAGGAGATAATTTCTATCACCAGCTGTACTACTCCCCGGGGATGTAACCTCTACAGTTCTGTCCCTTCTATTTATTCATATTGAACTAAACATTAAAAAATAAGAAAATTAATAAACACACACTCACACAAAACTGTGAAAGAGTTAGGGTTGGAAGTAGCTGGAAAGCTAGGACTCCTAACAGCACAGATATCTCTCAGAGCTTTTCTTGTGTCAGAGCTCATAGCTATTGTGTGCAACAAGTCTTATGAACTAGTTTTTATTCTGTCCCATGCAGATTTCTGTTCTCTACTTCATTCAAGATTTTAAAATGGTCTTTCATTATATCATGTGTGGTCCATAAAGCCAAGATAATGGACCTCAAATATTTACAGCTGCTAAAGACAGGGAATTGGAATGCTCTAGTAGAGAATTATATGAAAAAGAGCAATTTAATGTCATAGTGTGTGTCTCTCATAGAGTAAATGGTATATATTAATCCAGATAATGATCAGGTAAGCCTGTGGATGGAGAAATAAATGGGGCGTTATTCTGTAGTCTATTTATTTAATCTATTGGTGTTCATATGTGCTAGTTGTGGTACTTATATTATAGCCCTCATTTGTTCCTGACGTCTGTAGGTGTGAGAAGGGGTCATCTCTGAAGGAAGACTGGTTTGGAAAATGGAAATGCCCTGTAGTGTTTAATAGGGATGAAAGCATCAAGTTTCTCCAAAAATTAGAGAGACTAGCTTGGGACTTATTTTTAAATTGAAACCCCAGTTCGTCAAAGCACTTCATGTCTTTAACTTCAATTAAATCAATGGAACTTCAGTTCATACTTAAAGTAAGTTAAGCATATGCTTAACTTGAAGTGGAGTCTTAATATGCAGTGATATCCTTTCACAGTTTTTAAACTACATATTAATTAGCCGTTTTATTTAACAGTTATATTCTGTTATAAAAGTTAGTGTAAGAATTATATAGAAAAGTTCTTGCTCACTATTAAATTCTGCAAAATTTTTCTATGAGGAGAATTTTAAGCCTCTTTTCTTCCCTCCATTTGCTATGCTCCATAGCAAATCTCACATTTTAATCTTTGTCCTTTAAGTATGTCATTTATCCCCAAGTAGTGTCATCTGCTCAATGTAGCATCTTTTTACATATATTTTTATAGTACCACCTCTTTATCTTCCCTATCCCTTTGCTTGTACTATTTGTCAAACAAGCTACTTTCTGTATTAAATCTGGTAACTTTTTTTTAATAAAGTATTAATCATCTCCTTTCTTTATATATCCATAAACTTTTGTGGGCTTTAGAGAAAAAAGACAGTAATTTTNCTTTAGAGAAAAATGACAGTAATTTTTCTCTAGCTGCTATGTTTCCATACCTTTCCTACAACTGAACATTTAAATAAATCCTTCTTACAAAAGATATGTATGCAATTTAAATAAGGATATATTTTGTTAATTCTACACATTTTTGAGAAATTGCTACTAAAAATAGCATTATTATTTTACTTTGTAGGTCAAGCTCTATTGAGTTCTACAGAAATATGTTCCTTTTGAATTTGAGAAAAAAAAAGAAAAAAAAGGATAAACCTTTAGTGAAATCTGCAGTAAAATTATCACTGGTTTTGACTAACATAGCTATTGTGCACTGCAGGTTTAAGACGGAAATAAAATTCACACACACACACAAACACACACACATCCCAGGCACCAGGGAATGGAGAATCTAGCCAGGATGCTGCAGCCACCACAAGCCACACCTTGGTACTGACTTTGTAAAGTAGAAATTTCTGTTTTCATTTCTTTGCTTTGAATCATCCTCTTTAATCTGGTCTGTATGGATAAGGCAACTATAAAAAAAAAATAGAAGTGATTTTATATTACTAGCAACTTTGATTACAAGATATAATTTGCTACTTTTAATAACAGTTATGATGTTATGCCAAGGTGTTGCTTGTCTTGGAGCTTGGTTTTGAAGATCAGTCATACAAGCATTTAGGATTTGTTGCTCATTCACTCAGACAATATTCTACAAAACAAACTTGAGAGGCTTTGAGTTTAGAAAACCTCCATGGTCAGATTTTCAGTTGATGCAAAATGGCTATACATGTACACTACTTTATATCAGATGAAGATCTATCTCTGTTTTTCTTTATATTTTGTCCAAAACCTTTTTCTACATTCATGTTTTTGGTGCCTACTTCACTGACATTGTACTTCAGAAAGCTTTATCATTCATTTAAATATCTAAAAAGAAGAACATCTAGTGATATTAACTACTTTTTCCTTTGCAAACAAACAAACAAATAAAACTTAGGAATATACAAAAAAAGAAAAAATATCTCCCTTTCCCCACCAGCTTAACTTGAAGATTTGAGTTCACTGCAAGTGATATGGAATTGCAGGTTGAAATTCCTCTTCATCTTATTGATTTGGAGCCAGATTTTGAACTTAGGTTTATTAGGAAAATATATTACTTACTCAGAAGATAAGGAGGAGGGTCCATATTTTCTGATTTATCAATTGTCAGTTGCTTAGAATTAGGAAGAAAGAACAGACACCTTTCTAAATAATACCTAAAAATCTAACTTCCAATTAGAGGACATTGTGTATAATACTCCAACACTGATTTTTTAAAGCTACTCTAAAATAATGCAAAATAAATAGCTATCAGTAAATCCAGGAGATGGAAAATATGCATTTCAGGTGAGGAAGCTAACGGGTTAGATACAGGTTATAGTTCTCTTTCCCTAGATCAATGAATTTGGAATCAGTATGAAGAAAATGAGAGTTTTAACAAAAGAGATTCATCCTTGTAGACTCCAGAGAAACTGCTTAGAAGACATGGGTTCAAATCCCTCCCTTACCGCAGGTATCATCTTCCCCTCCCACTAGCTCTGGAAAAAAGGGTTTTGATCATCTCTGATTTCTTGAGCAAGAATAAATGAAGAGAGATGGGGACAGGGAGGAACTGTCTTTTTTACCATCTTTTGAGTCAGAATTTATTGGTGCTCAAAGTATGTTCCTGGGCAAGCTCGCATGGCTGAGGTCAGAAGGGAAATGCTCATTCAGCTGGAGTTCCTCAGGTGTCCACAGTCAGATTTAAATGCTTATGATTCTCCACACACAACACATCATAGAGACAGGATTGTTTAAGGTAACTGCTACCTCCCCAGAACATATGTACCAAGACATGCATATGAAGACGCCCGTCGCTGGCCGTCCCAGCGAGGCGTCCGCAGGCTGGGTGATCTTTTTCCGTCCTCAGCACTGTGGCGCCGGATTCCCTTTCCACCCCCAAGAGGCGAGGCTCCCTCTTGTAGCTCTCGGAGGAGTAGCTGCGAGGGGGCTGCAGCTACTGATGATCTCCTTCCTGATCCTCAGATTCTAGGGTTCCGCGATAGGTGGGTACCCGTAGGGTGCGTAACCCGACGCCAACAGTAACACACTCAATACGAGTTCCGGTCAACGCCAATTTATTCAGGAAGTAACACAAACTTTTATAACTTTAGGAGAGGGAGGAGAAAAGGGAGGGAACAAGGAGGAGCGAGGGCATGATAGGTGCTATGCTAATGTGGTGGTCTCTCCGGACTGGGCAAACCCCGTTGGTGGGTGGACAGTCCTCCAGGGCAGACTGCTCCTGGCCCCCACCACCGGGATTCTAGCAGCTTCTAAAAAGACCTAGGCACTGCTCAGTCAGGGGCCACCGGGACCCACCCTGTACAAGATCCCGGTGCGCATGTCCCATTACAGGGTAGCTCTACTCCCCGTTTATGACTCCCAACATGCATATATTTATGAACATATATCTATTAAAATCAAAGTTTTACCAAGTGATCTCACAAATGGTATCTTGACTGTAGTTCAGGAGTTCAAGAGGGTTTTGGACTATGTACCCTGGTCTTTTGTTGTGAAAAAGGCCCTAGATAAAATCAGAAATAATACTATTTGTCTTCAGCTCTATCAAAAAGGGAAGAAATTCTGTGCTAACTACCAACAAAAATAACTTAGCAGATCCCTTTCTTTTACAATGTTGCTTTTGTCAGCACCCTCTATACTTTCTACCTCAAGATACAATGGACCTTCAGATAAGTAGTTAAAAACCAGCATCATCAGTAGATGGGCAGTGATTCTGACATTATTAACTCAGCTCTTCATCTAAAACTAATTTGCAATTATAGTTGTGTAATTTACTGTCGCACCTTGTGAAGACACGGA
>VWPW01017252.1:0-132490 GCA_013389825.1 Crypturellus undulatus | reverse complement strand
CTTTTGTTCTGGCTATTTTGGGTAGGGAAAAAAAGAAATAGGAGTTACCATTAGGGAGGAAAGAACTGATGTGCATGTGCGCTGCTCTGCTTTGAGGGGCAGATATGAATTGATAACTTAATGATGTTTGAACGGCAGAGCCAGGAGCGTGCGGCTGTTCCTAGGAGAGTGCGAGCGCACATATTGCTTTGGGAGCCTGGTTGGTGCAATACTGGTTGCCTCAGAGCAATGCAAAGTGCAGGTTAAAGACTGGGCTCAGGAAGGAGGCTCGGATATCACGGAGCTAATCGTGGGCAAATCCATGGAGCCACGGAGCTCTCATTTGGCTTTGTTTCCTAACCCGGCTAAAAGGCTGCACGGCTTCGTGCCTCCGTCCTGAAACTGGACAGGAAATTTCCCCATGGAAAACAACAAGGAGAGTCTTAAACCAGCCTGGGTAAGCCGGGTGTTAGGTTTTGCTGCATCCTGTTGCGGCCATGGATGGCTGCGGGTGTCACACACTCTTCCCGGGATTGAAGTCACAGCGGGATATGGATGAGTGCTGCTAAGACACAGGATTTTCTGTGCATTCAAGACACATCCGTGTTTGTAATAACTTTACAGGGGTTTTATTGTAAGCTGCTTTTGTAGCTTCCCTCGGCCTTTTGGGCACATCCATTTGGACCTTGTTTCCTCCAAGAGCTTCTAAACACCAGGATGAGAATCTGGTGACAACCCAAGGCTCTGGAGCGACTTTATCGTTTTCGGACCGATTCCTTTGGAGAATCAGCTGCCAACATTTTAATGTTCTTTAATTCCTGCCTCATGCAAAGAATTTTTTGGTATCATCAAAGGCAAAAGCTTCTGTGGAGAGAACCAGAAATGCTCTAAAATGATGTGTCTGTATGATATGTGCGTGTGAGAATACAATAGGCTTGAACTTCACTTTACTACCCTGTGCTTCATTTTTAACTTAATACTTTGGCCCATTGACCACGGTCACAAGTTGGAGCTTTCAAAAACCTGCGCTAAAATGTGGGACCAGAGGGAGAGATGTGGAGGAGTCAACCACATCCTGGGGCTGAAGCCTGAAACCAGAGGGGAAAATCAGAAAGGTTGAGGCCACTTTAAGGATGAATCCTCAAGAAACAGTGTATATATAAAACTATATATATTTTTATGGTCTGAACAGAGGTGAGCTGTGCCGTTATCACTGCATTTCTCCCTTATGATTATTTTATTGGTGAACTTAACCTGGGAGCAGGATGTCCTGCTGATGGGCTGTCCGCAGCAGGGGCTGGGGAGCGGAATGGGGTTCCTGGTGCTTTGGGAGGTGTTTTGGGGCTCGTAGAGAGCACGAGGGCCTTTCGGGCAGGTCTTTGCTGCTGTGCTCGTGAGTAGCTTGGTGGGAGATGGGGCTGCGCTTGCTATTGAACCTCGGCTGCTTAGATCAATATCTGTAGCAGGAGAGTGATTGTAATAAAAGGGCTCTCGCAGCCTTCCTATCTCTGTGACAGATAGACCTCAGCTAACATAAATCCTCACCTTTCTCCTGTCAGTCTCTTGGCTCTGTGTGACATCCATGTTTTGACACTGAATACAAATATTTCTCGTCTCGCTAATGGTTTGGAGCATCTATTTGAGATTTACTCTTGCAATCACCTGGTGCCTGTAGTGGATGTGCTCCCTTTAAGGCCCCTCTCTGTTGTGTGGTCAATATATGCACGCGTTCCGTGCGCGTGTTCATTTTCTGCAGTTTATGCAATATCACCGGGGGAGGATGAGTTTTGCTTCACATAGTGGCTGTGCGGAGCCCTCTCCTAACCTGCTCGGAAGCAGCAAGTCCCACCGGTAGCCCTAAGGACAATTTCCTTGGTAGCGAGAAGGAAGAGCAGGATTTGGCAACCCTGGGAGCCCCGACGTCCTCCTGGAAGCCAGGAGGACCCTGGATCGGAGCTTGTGCGGTGCCAGGAGGCACAAAACGTGCAGATTTAGAGGTGGCTTCTCCCTGCGGGTGACCAGAATAGAAACCCCAGCTCACGGGTGTGTTTGTGCTTCTGTTTAGCTGGAAATAGTCCCTGCAATTCCGTCCCTTCAGCTGCTGCATTTGTGACCTTTCCCTGGTGTGTTAATGGCCCTAATGGTACCTGGCAGGACCGATTCCTGGTTGCTGGTGTATGCGATGCAGGGAACGCTTCCCTGGCCTCTTAACAGCCGTATCAACGCCTCTCCTTGAAACCAAAGTGGCCAGCGGGCCACGGAGCAGCCCAGCCCGGCAGTCTGAGCAGAAACAGTCCTGGGAAATGAGAAAGCGCTTGGGGAGCTTCCCGCCTTCCCGCACGCTGCGATGCAGGAGCGGGAGCGGCGCCGCGTGGGCTCTGCTGCTGGTGACATCGAAGAAAACTGGGGAATTGGAGTACGGGCTGAAGAACCTCGGCTCTGAAAAGAGTTTTATTGCTTTACTCGCAGAATGGGGGAATGGAATGGGGTTGATGGCATCTCAGAGGGGACGACGTGCAGATTTTTCACTTCATTTCTGCGTGGCTTTTAAGAGAGGGAAGATTCTGCATTTCCAGAGAAATGTTTGCTTCGTGCTCCGGCCTTCTCTGCACGGATTCACCTTCAGTATCTGTTCTGTGCCCTTCATCCGTTGGAATGATCCTCTTTTCCATAATAGAAAGCAAATAGTTTAGGCCTGATAGATTAGGGAGAGAATTCAAAGGACCTGTAGAGTCATGAATACCTGGCTTGCACCTCCGTCATCCTGAGCTTTGCACAACCTGCAGATGGGACCACAAAATACTTTTGCAGAGCACATAAATAGCGTTAGTGGAATATATTTTACATTTGCTGATCTAACTTCTAGCTCTTTCTATCAGGCACGTTTGAATAAATGTTTATAACACTGAAGACTTGGACTGGAAATGTGTGTGTGAGAGCAGGATAGAGACTACTAAATAGAATACGTGACGGCATAAAGATTTTATGGGGTTAGGGGATGGGCACATTACTCACAGATAGTGAAACCATCCCCAATATGTTTCATGAAAACCTATTTTAGGCGTGTTTTAGAGAGTTTTAAAACTTTTTTTATTGAGACTATTTTTTGTATCACTGTCCCCCATAAAACCAGGTGCCTTAAGTTACCAGGTTTCCCACTGTGCAGGGTTCAGAGGGAGTAATAAAAACCTCCAAGATAAACCCAGAATAGCCTTCCTACACTTAGGAATGCCAGAGGTTTAATGTCCTGTACCTCAGGTCCTTCCAGGGCTTGACACAACGGTAGCAGTTGGAGGAGAAGGGATCTCTTCTCCATGGTGGAATAAAGTTTGTTTTGTAAGCTGCAAAGGTGCCAGGTCTCTATGTTAGCAGTAGTGAGAAATTTAGCAGCAGCAGCTGCTGGGCCTGGGTTGAGACTAGGGGTTTTCAAGAAGAAATGTTGGATATTGCGGTGCTCAGGAGCAGAGTGTCCCTGTCTGGGAGAGTCAAACCCCTGCGGGGTGAATTGGAGGCATTAGAGCAGTCTGGGACATCACATATATACTCCTAGTTCAGCATAAAAATATTTTCCAGTTTTAGACCACATCACCTTTAAGTTAAAGACAGTCATCTTCGGAAATAAATATCTCCGCTTGCTGAACTAAACTGCTGGTATTAATAACGATGCAGCTGTAGCTTTATCACTGATTTTTCTTATGCAGGCAGATCAGTTGCCTGCTCGGGCTTGCACGTGGGATCGGAGGAAGGAGCACAGTGACTTTATTGCTTCACTTTGCACGCTATCCCCCGGCCGCGTAGATACACGGCCTGTTTGATAAGTATGTTTGAACTCCTCCCTTCCAGTAATAAAGTTATCAGCCGGCATCTTCCCAGAGCGGGTCAGATAATGAGGCAGTGCCGTAATGAGGCAGCTCCTTGTCCTTTTGTAAGTAGAGTCTCTTTTCTCAGAAAATAAATCTCTGACCTGCCATATATAGTGCTGCCACAGGGCTTTTCATTTCTAACCGAAAAAGCTTAAACTCTGCATATTTATTTGTTTGATATGTTTATTTTCTCCCGTTTTGTGTGCCTGCAGGGGCTTGCGTTACGCAGCACCAGCCTGTTGTGCAGGTGCTTTCCAGCTCAGGACTGCGGGAGAGCGCAGCAGGTAGCAGTGGCCATCCCGGGTCGGACCCCGGACCTGTATCCTGTTTCTCCTCGCACCCAAAGCAGGTGCTGGAGAGCCCGGGAGCGAGGAGAGGCAGGATGAGGGCTGCTGCCCGGGATGCACTCCGGGTGATGGAGTCGTGTCCGTGAGCGCTGATGTGGAGCGTGCGGCGAGCAGCGCTTCCCACGGAGACCAGCGCTCTGTGCTTTCCTTGCCAGGCTAACGGCATTTCTGTGCCTTCGTGTTTTAGTCTGTTTCTCCCAACTTTTGCTGATAGAGAGCCCTGAATTAATCTTCAAGCCTTTTGGGTATTGGATTACACTCTGCCACGCTCCTTTCTAGGCCAGGAGCGCCGGAACTGGCCCGGGATGCTAATCCTGTCATGCCTATTCATGCAGCCGCTGAAGCAAGTGTATGAAAACAAATTGCTAGGCCAAGCTAAATTTAGATTTATTCAGTTGGAGTTAATTATAATCTTTATTTAGTCCCAAGTGTTGCCTTCTTATCATGCACTTATTATAGCTGAGAAAATTAATTTTTATTTTGCCATAAAGGTGAATGTAATAATCTGGATTCAGGGAGGGGATTACTTTAATAAGATTTATAGGCAGCCTTTCAGACAGTACGGTTTTATTACTATCTGTAGGTGGCCTTGCTATATGCATGTCTTTCAGTATGGGTGACTGTGCAGAATGAATGCAAGCTAAAAATATAGTAAGCAGCAGCTCATAAACTTTCACACACACAGCTTAATATTTTTGCTAAGATGCGCGGGCAAAGCACTTGACTCGCTTTGGAGCACAGTGCAATTTATTAGTGAACTGGTGGCTTTATCAGGGTTTTCATCTTATGCGTGGTTTAATTTTGCATTTAGAAATAGGTATTTCAGAAGATGAAGGGTTTCTGAGGAAGAGGATGTTGCTTTCATGTTTTTCTGGGAGCAGAGGAGTGACGGACAAACAGGCATAAAGTGAAGGAGGAGAAGAAGCTTCAGCAAAGAAAGAAAGGGCCAACAGTCCTTTGTCCCTAGACATGGGAGTGCTGACAGGGGTGTCCAAGGAGGATCCCCTTAGCGCTCTGGAGCCCGTGGAGCTGGAGACTCCTCCCAAGGGTGATTTATCACCTGTGAAGATACAGGTGTCCAGGAGAGGATAAATGAACCCTGGAGGGACCTTCTTTGTACTGAGGGGGCAGCCTGGAGTGTGTGCTGGGGATAGAGACCCATCCCAAAGGAGATGGGGCAGCTGCTGCGGAGGGAGACCAGAACCCAGAGCTGCAGGGAGCCCAGCAGCACAAGCTGGACGCAGTCATCTAAAGATAAGCGTTTGAGACGTTGTCCAAAACCTACAAAATTTAATTAAGTTCTCTTCAGCTTTGGATGTTTGGATTGAATAGATTTTTTTTTTTTTAATTGCGTCCTTTTTCTTACCTTCATCTTTCAAAAGCTGCTTGGCCAGCAACATTGTGCAAAGTGAATCTCTAGCTCTACAAATGTGTAACTGAGAGTGCGGACTGTAAAATGGTTCTGAGTATTGTAACAGCCTTTGATCAAGATGAGATAAGTAAAAAGGGAATGCAGCAAGTTTAAAGGGGTCCTATCATCTTATCTTTTGCTACAGTTTTTTTTATATGTTGACAACAACTGGTCTGACTTTATTGTTTTAAAAAAAAAAAACAGTACTGGGAGCCTTTCTTAGCTATTTATTGCAGTATCATTTGTATCTTCAAATTCTTTCATTGCAATTGAAGTGATTCTGTTATCAGTCCCTTTCCCACCCCTGTGCCAGGGAGATTCACTGTGTAGCTAAGTTGATGCTGAAAGGATTAAGGCTGCTTTTGGATGCGCGATGATAGAAGTTGTTCCTCGGTGGGGTGATATTAAGGAGAGGGGCAAAAAAGCTTTGCACAAAATGCACAGGATGGACTCTGAATGCAGGAGGTAGATGGTGATGTGAGTCCAGCCCATCCACCCTATATGTTTATTTTATCAGATGCTGAATGAATCAGTGTTGGCATGAATGGGGCATTCACCCAGGCATCTTAAAAACTTGGCTTAGCCCAAGTTTGTCCTGTTAGAGCTGCCCACGTGAGTCTCATCTCATGGTGAATTTCTGCAATGTGATCATCATTGTTTTGCAGGAGGTTTAAGAGTTGGAGTAACCTGCACTTTGCAGTGTCACCGGCTGTTCCTGGGCAAGGGTTGCGGGCAGGTGCCATCCTCAACAGTCTCCTCGTGGGACAAATCATCACGTGTCTCCTCCCGTGGCAATAATTAGCTCTTAACCCTCGCGTGCGTAGATGTGACCTACAGAGCTACTCCAGAATTAATTAGTCTGCTGTAATTTAGCAGTTCTAGAATAGCTTTCCACGTGGAGAGACTCGATTCTGGGGTATAATGTGTTTTTATTCTAGGATAATGCCTGCATTTCCAGAGCAAAATAATTGTTATGAATAGAGCCTTTTTTATATTGGAAAACATGTATAGTTTGGTCTTTATGGCCTGGAGTGAGGGTTGGTGGGAAGGGCTGGTGATTTTTCTCCTATACAGACAAGGCATTGATTGCCTCTGCGTGAGTCATGGATAACATCACAGCACTTACTGGCACCGCATTACTTGAAATTATTCCTCTTTTTCAAAAAGAGGAGTGTCTATATGATCTCATGCTGCAATTCTGATGATGCTGCTGCAAAAACCAATTTTCTCATATTCAGTTTTCACAGGTGCAGGGCTCGATTTCTTGTTTGTTTTCAGGAAAGAAAATATTGGAAAAGTTGCATATTTTAAGCGCTTCCTATTTCTCACACCTCCCACTTCTGAATTACTAAGATATTAGAAACTTAGTTCCTGGTAAGTAATTAGCTGAGCTGGAGGTAAGATTTAGATTTGAAATTTGGTTTTATGCTCCAAAAAGAGTATTTTTGTCTTCAGTTATTGAAAGATAAATTTTAAGGTGTTCCTCCCCATTATAGCTTAATAGAGAAGCATTAGTTTCTAACGCTGACCTCCCGTTGCCACTGCTGCGTTATAGGAGGCTGTTTGTTTTGCTTGTTAGAGTTTATGAAATGTGAGAAATGTAGCATGGAGGAATCTCTGTGTTGGGTGAGTATCAGGCTTTTATTGCACAGCGTGATCTACAGCCAGGGGCTTCCATGTGCCCTAGTTCTGTGCTGCATTTTATGTCTCCAGCCCAGGATCAACCGGCATATCTACATTTAAAACAAAAACGGTAGATATTTTTTTACGGTTCCATGTAAGGGATGAGCTGATCCAGAGGGAAGGTTCCCTGTTGCCAGCACTGTGGGGCTGGCTGTGCACTGCGATTTCCTCCCTCTGCTTCTTCGGGAGCATCGGGAATGGGTTTGCTCCTGCACGTGCCGGTTCCCAGTTTGCAGGGTGGCCCCTGGCTGAGAGGAGGGGAAGGGGTTTGGGCACGAAGCGAGAGGGATGAGATCTTGTGATCCTGACCTGTCCCTGCAGGTGTTTGGTTTTTCAGCTGGTGCAGATAGAGGTGCTTCAAAAGGGGCAGATCATCCTCTGCAAACCTGTTCTTAACTGAGCACCCCGAGCTCTGGTCGAGCCTGTGCTATTTCCCTCAATGTCCTGATCCCAAAGGAGCATCTGGAGAAGCAACCGGTCTGGAAGCAGCCACAGGCACTGGGAATACTGGTGTGTGGCCTGCATCTCCTTTGCCTCCCCTCTTGCTCTTCTTTGCCTCACAGTTAGGACTAACCCCGTTCTGCTCTAGCGTTCTGTCCTCTTGATCCCGCTGCAGCGGTTATTAACGGAGCGGGTGATTTCTCAGTCGCTTTGTTGCGCGTCGCAGAGCTGGAAGCGCGGCCCGTTCCTGCCCGGTACCGTGGGGAGATTGATGCCGTGGCGCTGACTTGCCGAATTAAAAAGGCGGGTGTTGGCCTGCCATCGAGGGAAGTATTTCTTCTTAGATGTTCCTCCAGCACCATAAAACGCTACTAAATTCAGATATCATATTTTGTTGCAGGCTGGTTCTAGGACAAAGCCTAGCACTGTCTCCTGGTGTTTATGGCCGCCCATATAAGCTCTCAGACAAAATTTGTGTCTCATTTTGTTTGAGTTATAGTGGGCTGATACCCTAGGGCTCGCACCAGTTCTCAAAAAAAGGCACCGAATGTTGCCACTGTAATGAAACCAGGGGAAGGAAAGCCATCCCTTTTAGAGTTCCTGTAAATCAGGTCCCGAGGGAAATAAAATATCTGCATAAAGGGGGAGAGGGGAAAGCTATAATGTAAATACAAATGTACTTAAGCTTTGCCTCACTTCCAGTTTTTCTTTAGTCTCTGGAATGATGTTGGTGTTTAAGTCTCCTCTTCAGGCTGGTGTGTTTTGGGAGGAGTCAAGTTTTGCTTTCCTGGAGNAATGTTGCCACTGTAATGAAACCAGGGGAAGGAAAGCCATCCCTTTTAGAGTTCCTGTAAATCAGGTCCCGAGGGAAATAAAATATCTGCATAAAGGGGGAGAGGGGAAAGCTATAATGTAAATACAAATGTACTTAAGCTTTGCCTCACTTTCAGTTTTTCTTAGTCTCTGGAACAATGTTGGTGTTTAAATCTCCTCTTCAGGCTGGTGCGTTTTGGGAGGAGTCAAGTTTTGCGTTCCTGGAGATCGGAGGCTTCTGCCGTTCCAGGTCCTTTGCTTATCTGTATGGAGGCCTGGTTTTCATGATGAATGACATGTCCTGAAAGTATTGCTTTCAAATGTAGCTGGATTTATCTACAGTTAATTAATCTGGGAAGGTGCTTGTCTGCCTTTGACTTGTCAGCAACGAAGCAGCTTCCCCTGTCCCTGCCTGAGCTTTCGCGGGAGCAAAGTTGGGTCTCGGCTGCCGCGGCCGCAGGAGGGGGCTCTGTAAACCCCAGAACCGCACGGGAGCTCCAAACTTGGTGACTTTGGTGCTGGACTTGACATCAATGAATCTCCCTGCTCTTCTGCTCCCTTGTTACCACTGCACAATTTAATCCTTTTAATTCATTTTGTTTCTCCTGTGTCAGTCTCAGGAGCTTGCATTCGTGCTTTTATTTATTTTTTTTTTTTTCTCTATATTGTGTGAATTGTCTTGGTTTAAAAAACCCACCATTTCTTTCTTTTAGAATTGCAGCCCTGGTAGGATAAATCTCACTGTTAATTAGAGGTAGACCCAAGTCGCAGACTTCTGTTTGATACATCCCTCCCTCTGGAATCTTTGTTGCCCAGGAAAAATTGCTCTAGTGCTGGCTGGAGGATTGACCATTGTGTGCGAGAGCAGCGTCTGTGAGCTCCGAATGTGTTTCATTCTCTGCTGGAATTAAACCAAATATCCTCCTATGCCTCTGTGAACCTTCTGCACATAAAAGATTCCTGTCCTTTGCTCAAGTTTACCTTTGCCTGTACGTCCAGTCCACTGAGACCTCTATCAAAACCTGTATTTTTGTATGAAGTGTTTTGGTTTCAAGAATATGAAGTTTTTATCCATTGTCAGTCAAATTAACAATCCCAGTTGAGTTTTGCTGTGATTTTACAAATCTCAGCCTATTACGCATTGTGCGTTAGTAACGCTAGTCTAAAGAAAAAACATTTTGTTTTGCTGTCTACTCATCTGCAATATGGTGGTTGCTTTTGCAAATTGAAACGTGGATGGGAGAAAGTCTTAAGTTGGATTTGGCTATAAAAGAATGAAACTAGAAAAAAAATGGAAACTAGTGCAAGACCCAGCATTATTGCTCAGTTCTCCCCTTCCTGCTTCATCCTGAACTTGTTAAATGACTTTAAAGCTGGTTTTAGATGGGGGAAGGTGGCAAGGGAGCAGTGCAGCCAGTATAATGGGATATTTTAAGTGTATTAGCTTTTGGTAAAAATGTTTATTCTCCTGCAGCAGCAGCACTTTATTTGGTGTTTGCTGCTCGTGGTGATGGTCTCTGACGACAGGCTGCTTTCGGGACGAGCGGCGGGGTTGCTGAGCAAGCATTCGAGTGGGCTCTCTGTTTGCTTCTGTTTTGGCCTGCAGTGGCGGAGAGCCGAGGAGGAATCATGGACAGCGTGCAGAGGTTTGCCAACCTGCCGACGTACCTCCCCGCGAGCCCTCGCATCTGCAACGCTGACGTCTCCTTCTTCCTCAAGGAAGCCAACCAGGATATCATGAGGAACTCCAGTTTGCAGTCCAGGGTGGATTCGTTCTTTATATACAAAGCCAAACTGCCCCCTATCTTAAACGCCACGTATGGACCTTTTTCTGTGGAACAGCCCGTGCCGTTGGACCTCATGCTGACTACTGCATCTTTTGGTTTCACAGACGAATTCACTTTTAACTGGAAATTAAAATCGCACATACTTGACAGCTCAATATATTCCAACAAACCTAAAATACAAACATTGTTCTATATTGCGGGGAAGGACTGGGATGACTATAGCTCCGCGGAGACGTTGCCTTGCGTGAAGATGTTTGCTTTCCTGGAGTCTAGAGAGGTTGTGGCCAGCTGTAGGTTGAAAGGCCACCTCGGATTATGTGTTGCAGAGCTGGAGTTGTCTCCTAGCTGGTTCAGCTCCCCTCCGCCCCTGCTTTCAGAGCAGATGGCCTCCTTGGAAGGGATTACTGTGGAGCTCTTCTATCAGATTTATGCAGCGGATGGGGAATGTTCTCCTGAGGATGCAGCATGGGAAAACAATATCCATGCAGGTGACGATATTGAGCACAAGGCCTTGCCGGCTATGGAGAGGATTGGTAGCATCGTGGTTTACCCAAATCATGACAAATTAAAGCAGTCTGCACTGAGGCTAGATGATAACATCGTGATCCACTTACCACTTAGTCCTGTAAAAGAAGGCGATGTTGTGACCTTTCATGTTTCCCTTACGGAAGGCTCCCTAGCAGACCAGTTTGTATTAAGGTAAGTGAATCTTTAAAGTGTAATGTACTAAGTGACCTACAAATAGAGACAAATGAATGTTGAAAGTAATTCATTTGACTACGGTCAATGTGTTTTGAGAAAATGTCATCATTTGCTCTCCGTTTGGGTAAAACGGTAAACAGTGTTGAGTAATCTGTGTAAATAATACTTTCTGGAACATGGAAATGTAAAGTATGAGCTATTAATGTTTGTATGATATTCTTTGTTTTAATTCTATTTGCTTTTAGCAATAATTGTGCCTTTGTAAATTTTGCCTCTGTAAGTCACTCAGAATAACTGTTATGTCCATTTTGCTAGACAATTGATCTGGTGTTTTCCACTGCGTTGGTGAAGCTTCCCTTTCTTTTATAAAGCTTTTTAATAGTATTGGGGTATTTCCAGAGCATTTGGGATACTTCTTGCTACGGTCCTGTACAATGGTAAATTATTTCATGGTACAAAGAGAAAATGAGACATTCTCCTGGCTGCGTAGGAAATCTGTGACAGGATTTAGATCTAGGTTTTGTAGTCCCAGTTTGGTTTTGCAGCAGGACTGCCTTCATCATGCTTTTGACTGCCTGTTGTGTGGCCCATTTCTGTTTTAAGTTTTGAAAATTTCTGGTGATTTTACTCGTGAATCTCCTTGCTGTAAGAGAATTCCGGCACTTCCAGCCACCCGCAGGGTTAGGGTTGTGTTTTTGTTATGTCCGTAGCTGTCAGACTTGGCTCAAAGCTACGTAGAGACCTTATTCACGGAGAAATAGGAGCCAGACTTGGGAAATAAAAGGGCCAAAAGGTAATTGAAAAGGGTCGAATGCTGTGAGAATGCGCGAGGCTGGGGAGGGAGGGAGCTGCGGCCCCGTGGGCAACCTCGGAGCAGATTCCTCCTTTCCTCCTGACTTTGTGATCCAGCTGATGGGGGCAGAACATGACAGAAGTGCACTTGAGGGACAGATGCTGAGAAGACAAAAGCAAACCTTATGCAGTGCTTCCAAATCATTCAACTTTTGTGAAAGAGCATTTCCATATTAATAAACTTACAGATTGCAGTCTGAATCAGGGAAAGCTCTTCAGTGCAGCGTGCAGAGAAAGGAGAGGAAATGGCTCATACATCCTATCTCGTGTCATTGGGCTTAACCAGACTTCAGATGTTTTTTGAGTCAGGAAGGCCCTCCTATAAAACTAAGTTATTTTGTAATTGCCTATGCCTGAGTTTGCCGGGTTTTATTTGATAAACTTCAATTTGGCCAGCATCAGAAAACTAGATGGACCAACATCATGAGTGGTTTTGTTGTTCTGTTGTGATTCACAAAGCTAAAACAGAGATTAGAGAGTCTGCCTAGGGCTATGCAAGTATTTTACGTGAGCTTTTAATTCTGAGGATTTTTTGGTTCTCTTTGCCTCACCACAGTTAAAATATTGGCAACAACCTAAGAGTAGGGTTTTTGTTTTGTTGGAATTTTAAATATTTTTTTAATCTTGGAACAAACAGCACGAGGGTTGAGTTCTTGCAGTTCTAGCACAGAAAGACCAAAGGTGCGTGCAGAAGGGCTTTGGGAAGCCCTTCCAAAGAAGCTCACAGAACTAACCCGAGGTTTGGAGGAACCAGCCACCGGGGCAGCCAAGAGCCTTGAGCCAAGGGCTGCAGGAGCTGGGGGAGCTTCAGCTTGTCCCGCGCGGCGCGGGACCTCGTGCCGCTCTCCCGGCGCCGCAGAGCGCCCGTGCTCGGGCTCCTGAGCTGCTAGCACGGCAGGCAGGTTTCCATGGGGATGTCCCTCTTGGAGAAGCATGTGGAATCGGTTCATCTCCAGGAAATGCTTCCATTATAATAAATGCACATGGTTTATATGCACAGAAATCCTCCTTGGCTAGGAAAATGCATTATTGGCTCTGCGAAGCTTAGCCAGTCTCATGTTTTGGCTTCGTATTTTGCATCTTTTTTTTTTTTTGTATTTTTCATCAGATGAACTGCAGGTATTTTTATCTAACCTTCAGTTAAATGCTGAAGGTAAGCAGCAGAATGCAGCTCTGCTGTCTGCTCATCCTCCTGGGTGGAAGGGGCACCAGCAGCTGCTGCGAGGAGTGCTTCACGTTGCATCCTTTGGGCCCATAGAGAGTTTATCCAGCTGAAGTTTACCCAGTAAGCAGGGAATTATGCTGAGGAAAATACAATCGCTATAGCACCTATGTGTAATTTATGCAGTTTGCTTACCAGGCAGTCCCTATTTTTCATCTCGTTCCTAATGTCCATAAAAACCCACAAGGTTTTTATATACGTAGATTTTTGTACACTATAGCCAGAAAAAAAAAATATATTCAAGTGAATGTTTGCCTTGGGAAATATATTTTTGCCTAACATAACTGATTGTTTTTAACCATCTTTTATACATGGAGTGGAGTGTATTCCAGGATGGCTTGTTCCTGAGACAATAGATCCAAATCAAGTCATTCTCAAAACCGCCCTGGATGCAGACCTCAGAGCTCTGGCATTGTGCAGAGAGAGCAGATATGCTCAGGTTTATGCACCTCTTTACTACTGCATGGTAGTATTGCTACGTAGTATTTTATGTTGGGTTTTGCTCTAGGAAAAGGGACTTAAGTGAATAAGAGAAAAGATTCTTCCTTGGTTAGTTCTGGGTTCTGAATCCAGCCTGGAAATTGGGAAGCAATTGGGAACAGTTTCTTGGTTGAGGATGCTCTCTGTGGAAAGATATAACTTGCCGCAGATTGGGGTTAAGAGGGAATATACGAAGCTCCATCTATCAATTCCAGTCCTTACCGTCAGATCGAACTAGTTTTGCTCTCCTTAAACTAAAGTTTTTCTTTTAATACAATAATTGGAATTTAAGATTGAGTTGGAGCTTCAGTTTTGCTGTGCTTCGGGGAAATTTGTTTCTTTTTATGGTGCAATCCAGTCGGCGCGGACTGTTGCAATTGAAAGACTTGTATATGTCAAGGGCAGAATTTGGAGGCTAAGCATGTGTTTGATGCTTTTGCAGTGTCTGATATTCATATTGCTCATTTTGTTGACAGATGATCTTATACATGTGTGTAATGAAATTCTTATGACGCTAGAGATTAATTTGTGGCCTTGCTGGTCTGGTCCATACTGTAAAATTCGCCATCTGTGAACATAAATTCCACCTGTTATGTTAGGTGGGCTGCCACTAAAAATATTTAGCCATAAAGATAGGCGAAATGGGGTATGTTGCCATGATTAAACTTTCTTTTATGGGCTAACCTAGTTTAAAAAAATGGTAGAGGAAATATGGCTTTGAGAATCCTGCAGAACTAACAGAGCTACCAGTGTTGCGAATGGTGGTCAGCTTTATGTCTTTTGATGCATGGGGGTATCTTAGTGATGCTTTCCTCATTGACAAGAGTAGATAAAACAGATAAACAAGGAATAATGGAAATCATGGCGAAAGAAGGCTTTTGTGCTATTCACTGAACAAAAGAAGTCTCTTTATATACACGGAGGAGTAGCAGAAATGGGAGAACAAAACAATCCTTGCTTGGAAGGACAGAAATCTCACCAAATAGTCTTTGGGAATGTTTTGCATTTTTAATTAAAAAAAAGGTATTTTTGTGTGTGTGTGTGCTACTATTTAAATCCATCTGGGGACACAAAAAGTAGATTAAAAAAAGTCATTTTTTGTACAGCAAGAAAACACCTATTGGAAGAACTGGAAGTTATGAGGAAAGAAAACATGACTCCTGTTTATAAGTAAATAGTGGAATTTTTGTCCCGTTTTCCAAGTCATCCTATTTAACCTGTTTAACCAGCAAAAAGATAACTGTAAAGAAGCCCGAGCACTAATAGCAATTTGTTGAGTCATAGGTAAAAAGCAGGTTTGTCGGCATTCATTATACATCCCTGATGTGACTATCCCATCATTCCCTATCAGAATAGACGCAGGAATTGGAGATATTCCAAGAATAATAGGAAGGGGCTGAAATCAGGTAATGAATCCTGTGCTAGACAGATGAAAGAGGCTTGGGTTGGGATGCAACCTGCTCCATCTGGAGAGGGACGGCGGGATGTGCAGAGAAACGTAGCTGTCATTCGGTGCCTAGGCAACCCAAGGGGAAGGGATGCTGTGCATCTCTGTGCCACGCTCCGCATGTTGCAGGGCAGAGATTCCTTTTTGATTTTTTTTTTTTCTTTTTTGGATGAACCAGTACAAGGTGTAATACACACGGGTTGGCTTTTACTGATTATTCTCACTAGGAACGATGATATGAAGGATTTATATTAATAAACATATAGCCATATGGAGGAGGCTGTGTCTCCTGCTAAGGAATAAAAATTGCACAGGCCATTAAATCTGACTTACAAGGCTTCTGCGTTAATAATGAAGGATCTGTAGAAGTCTGAGCAGTCGTCTAGAAGGCCAGAAAAAGATCATTAAGAGGATGTCTCCTGCCAATAGCTGCCAAGAGCAAACAAGGGAAAGAAAACAGAAAGAAGGTTTTAGATTTGGAAATGCATGGGAGATGAGTGCACTGCTGCAGCCGGGATGTGGCTTCCTCGCTTGCAACCAACTGGTTCTGAAGCTGCAAGCAGGGCGGGATTATTACTGGCTCGAGAGATAGAGTGATGAATTGAAACTTTACTGCATGATGAAAAGTCAGCGTAAGTGCAAGTACTGACAAGGGAAAAGATCTACTTCTCAATTAATCAGAAGTGCTAATTCAGATTTAGAAATAATTGTAAATTAAATAATTGCTGGAGCCATGGGAATATTTGTTTTTAACCTGAAGACATTAATAACCCCGGGATGAATATGGAAATTGGTTATTTTCTTCTTTCCTCTGCATCAAACTAAAAATATAAAACAACGATTAAAAAATACTACTCATTACAAAGTCTAAAAATACTAGAGCTGCCTGTATTACCTTAACTCAGTCCTCATGTCTGTGTGCATTGGAACATATTCCTTAAAGAGATATTCCTACTACCTTTTTTTCAAGGTCTACTGCCTCATTCAGTGCATAGATGATCTTGCTCCCACTGTTTCCTCCTTTTCCTCATTAAATGGAAGAGGGAATGACATCTGCTGAAGACCTTTGTTCACGGAAAGGTGTGGGAAAGTGGTCTCCAGCTTTTATTTTCCTTATTTGAGCATGTTTCAGCCATTTCTATAAATTTGCTTTCAGAAGCAGTTGAACTACTACTCTTTTTCTTTTCTTATTTTGATGGGCACCGAGCCCAGAAAAAGGCTGTCTGGGTGCTTGGAACCCGACCGTGCAGCGAGACTCTGCTCGTGTGCCGTGACTTGGCACGGAGCTGCAGGTCTCAGGAGGACCCGAATTTGTGTTCCCTGAAGGAAAAAGGAGTTTTCGGAGGCCACGAGCCTGCAGCAGGTCATGGTACCGCGCTTGGTGCCTTGGCTCGCCGTGCAAAGTGGCTCCAGTGTCTTGTGTGAGCATGGACCGAGCGTTGGGCTCTCATAGTCCTGCTGTCTCGACAACAGCCACTAGAGCCTCTCTTCTAAAAACACCATGGGAAATTCCTCCAGCATTTGGCTGTGGGACTTTTCCTATTGTTTTGAGGTAACTGTGGCTGCCCCAAGAGTGCTGGAGTGAAGCCACCCCCTTGCACAGTCATAAAAACCGCTTAAAAACTGNAGCATTTGGCTGTGGGACTTTTCCTATTTGTTGTTTTGAGGTAACTGTGGCTGCCCCGAGAGTGCTGGAGTGAAGCCACCTCCTCACACAGTCGGAAAAACTACTTAAAAACTACAAAATAGAATAGCTCCTCCCTAAAGCCAGAGCAGCGCTAAAAGCTTAAACAACGACGGATTTCCGACAGGGAATAAATGACTATGAGTGTCCGACAGAGAATAAATGACCCAGTGAATCTTATAAGACCCGAAAGGCCCCCCGCAACTTCAGTCAATAAAGGTTTTTAATGGAATTTTAGATAAAGGTCAAGTACCTGCTGGAGGGGCCTGGGGACGGCTCCTTGGGGGCCCCGCGGGGCAGCAGCCCCACGGGCCAACCCCGAAACGCTCCCAGGAGCGGCCGCAGTGTCACGGGGGTAACGTGCTTGTCCTTCTGGCTGCGTTTTCTGACTTCTGTCACCCTGCAGAGGTGTCGTGACCATGCTGCTATATTCAGGAACAGAGCTGGGGGATATCGTTATTTAATTCAGGTGTTATGAAGGTCAGTGAGGCTGGGGGGTTGATTGGAGGCTCCCTGGGCTGGGTTATGGTGGCCATGGGCAAGTCACTGAGCAGGCCTGATCCGTTGTTCCCACCATGGCCTTGGCATTAATGATGCCCCCTCCTTCTGCAAGGCCTGGGCTTGGTGTTCGCAGGAGCTGAAGGGCCGGGTTGGCTAAAAAGCAGAATTAATTAACTAAAATATTTAACGTGGCTCTGCATTTCACCAGAGGGTTTTCCTCTGAGAAGAAGAAATCACTAGGAAAATCTAACTCGAAGAGCCCTATTCTGGCAGTTTTGGGGCATTCTGCGTCCGTGGTGGGAGGGAGGGGAGTTGCTGGGCGCTGCGGAACCGGAGCAGCGCCCGCTTTGTGCTTGTGTTACCCAAGATGGGGCTTTCCCACTCCTGCTCGTGCCCGCGGCCTTCGTTTGCCCATCGGTACCTAGGAGCAGCGGGGATGTAGCCGTACTGGGTGAATCAATCTGCTGCGCTTCATGTTCACAAGGAGAAGGAGAGGGTCGTGATGGCTTCTGTGCCTCCGGTTGAGGAGGCAGCTGGTCCCCACAGTGCGGAGCATGAGTGGTGCCACCGCGCGTCTCGTTCGACGCAGGAGCCCGTTCCATGCGCGTAGCGAATACGGCGTGAGGTGGAAGCCCTCTGTCTGCTGGAGCTATCAGCGTCAAGCGGGGAGACGATGTGGAAAAGCTCTTGTCGCGCGTTCGGAAGGTGCCAATACGGCACGTGGCTTGATGTGAGCTGAGCCCTGTTGACAGTAATGGAAGGAGATGGTACATTTTTAAACGCTCTGGATTGTACAAGCTTGTTCCTCAGCCGATCCTTGTCTCCCAAGGTTTCGACATGACAGCTCGGGATAATTAGCGCCAGGCAGCCTCCGCTCGGCCTGACACTGAGCGCGGCGGGATCCGGAGGGCTCCATCGGCAGCCGCCGGGCTGCAGGAGCAAGGACAGCCCGGCAGAAACGCTCATGAGGTACCTGAAATACTCAGGGTCGCTATTATTATTATTTGGCTTGTACTTAAATTGTCCTCAAAAGGATCGGGGAGGCGGCTGCAGTTTTGGGCGACGGGCTGCGCGTGCTTTGCTTTGCGCCGCCGACATCGATGAGCTGCTCGTTGAGCTCTTTGTTAGCCCGCGGTGCGGTAAATCAGCGCCTTGGTTAACCGAGTCGAGCGCAATGGCGGTTCGGTCGTGGCTATGGTTGGTTCTTTTGTGTGGAGTAGTGTTAAAAGGAAAGTATAAAAATGTCTCCTTCGAAATTTGGTTTCTTCCTAACTTAAATGTTTTGGGCTGTCCATTGCTGTCATTTTATCCTGGTAAAAAGCAAGTGAGTAGCAGCACATACAGCCGATGAAATGCTGCTTTGGGCGAGCACGCTGTTTGCAATTGCTTCATGTCCCCTGTGGTGTGGCAGAGTTGCTTTGGTCCTAGTGGCATTTGCATGGTATAACATAGGAAAGCCAGTGTGATGGTTAGCTGACAACCGTGGAGAGCTCACTTTCAAGAAGAGCAAGAGACAGAAAATTGCAAGAAAACTCTCAAAAATGTTTTTTTTTTTGTGCACCCACAGTTCTACTAGTGAAGCACTCATAAAAAATTTTCTTGTTCTGGAAAAAACCAGAAGGGACCTGGGCTTTGTGTGAGGTTTTTAATGCTCAGATGGATGCCGCATGAGCCTCAGATGCTGAACTCGATCAGTGCATGAGGGTAATATTATTAACAAAGTTATTGGATCCCAGATGAATCAAAAGAGCTGCAGGAGGAGAAAACAGTGACAAATGACTCTGCCATCCCGAGGCGCAACAAATGGTGCTTACAGCTAAAGCTATTTCACTTCTGGCAGTGTTTGGCCTCGAGCTCCGAGGCGCTGTGTGGGCAGAGCAGAGGTTGGGCTGCGGGGGCGTGAGGAAGACGATGGCACCGGGCAGCAGACCTGCAGACACATCGCTGCAGCCAGGAGCTGGTGTGGGGGCTCTCATGCACCCAGGGGAAATCCGTCCCCCAAAACACTTTCCTTAGGTGAAGATCCCTGACCCTGTGGGTATTCCCAGCAGCGTAGGAATTGGCCAAGAGCAACGCAAGGGGTTCTGGAAGTATCAGCCTGCCCTTTGGGAGGGTGACGTTCAAACAAACACGTTTGCAAGCCCCATTGCTCTGGGCCACCAGGCAAGGCTCCAGCAAGTCCCTCTCTACTCCTGCTGTGGTCTGAGTTGCTCAGTGTGACCAAAAGATATCTTCCCTTCCCCACTTTGTTAAAGAAAAAAAGAAAAAAAATCCTTTTTTAGTTGCTTTTCTTTCTCACTGTGTGGCCCAAGCTTTTATGTGGGTTAATGAAGGACCGGTCAATTGTGGTAGCACTGCATCACCCGCTCTAATTGCACGGGTTCTAGAAGACACTAAGCGGGAAAGGAGGAGCAGGGGATAGATGGTGCCTTGTTCGTGGGCTTTCAGAGCATCTGCTCGAGTTAATGAGGCTCGGGACAAGAAACGTGCCAAGTGGCCACGGAAGCACACATATGGGCTCTTTCATAGAGATCCCTCGTGGAAGAGGACAATGAAAGGCCCCAAGTGGTACTTGTGGGCAGTCTGAAAGGTTTGTCGCAGAGGCCAAGGGTGAAGGTGTAGCTGACTATGAGAATTTGGACCAGGATCGCAACGCTTTGTCATCAGGAGTTGTTTTGAATATGGGAGTTTGGCTCAGCCCCATCTTGGATGTAATTTGCCTGGTCAGATTCTTCTCTCCTTTATACAGGAAAGGGGAGGGATTTAATTGACTTCTGTAGAGTTGTTTAGCGTTTGTGGCAATAGAACTGATTGAATTTGGTTTTATGCAAGGCGTGTGTGCATGTTACTGCCCTAGCTGCCTATTTCTTAGAATTCTTGGGAAATGTGTTAGGGCAAGTTGTGCCATTTAGGTGAATAGATAGTGGCCAGTCAGAACTGTTTTTAGGGCTACACGTTAGCACTAGTATTAGAGCCTTAATTAGGACTCTTCCTGCTGCGCTCTCCATAACTTGGCGTAAGTAACTGGGCTGTTCAGCTAAGATGACTTTGGACTCATTTGCCAAAACTAATAACTCTTTAAAAATAACTTAAGCCTTTTAAAAGAATTGCAGTGTTGCTCGTGGGACTGGGATTCCTGTATTTGCCATGGAGCAGGTACAGAATGAATAGCAGTACTGTGGACTCGCTCAAACAGCAACCTTATGTGAGACGTAGTGATTACAGCAATTACATCCCCTTTGCCAAGGCAACCAAGGCTTTATTTCAAACTGAAGTTAGCTTTTCTTTTTCCCCAATGAATCTCTCTTCTGTATACGTTATTCATTTTTCTTTGAAACATTGAGCCTGTAGGAGTTGTATGAGCTAAAATTCAGTATTATTGTGTATTAATTATTGTATTGAGGTAATGTCCCAGGCAGTCTGTCCAAGGGTCAGGTTGTGCAGAGTTCCCTGTACTGACTAGAATTGAGAAATGAGACAAGGCCATAACCCCCAGCTAGGGCAACAGCAACCCAACTGCATGTCCAGAACAAGCTGTGAGGAGTTCGTGTTCTCCTCTTGCTCTGTTCTGTAACCTGCCTCGAAGAAGTTTGGGTATTTCAGTCCAGTGAATGTTTGGGACAGTGCAGTTTTACCCATGCTCTTAAACTCTTTTTTTCCATAGGTATGTGGGGAAAAAACTAGGTCATGTCAGCTCAGGTTTTCAAAGTTCAGCTAACTTGGAGTGATTTTGAGCACTGTGAACTTCTTGCTAGCACAGTGTTCATTCTGTAGTGCCCAGAAGATACGGTTAAGGTAGATCATTTTCTTCAACAATTTTGGAAGCTCTAACTTAGGCAGTTTTTTCTATTCCTTTCTTTAATGAAAAGAAAGATAAAGAAGCGTCTATAACCCTTACCTTGAATATGCTACACCTTCCTTTTGAGATTGTGAGTTCATTGTCTGTTTCTGCTATTATATAAATAGCCTCGTGATTGACAAGAAAGCTAAAATGACTCTGTTTAAATGTGCACTGCTCTCCTAAGAAACCTACATTCATTATTCCTGGAATGACTGAAAGACTTACAATAGTTTATAATCTGGCATCATTTCATTCTTCTTCGTGGTATTATTAATCACCTTGTCATAAAATGTCAGGAGAACTTTGTTCAGCCAGCATGATTTGGGCTGAGAAAGCCGTATTTTTAATATTAATGTATCTAAGGAAATTGGGTAGATACCTTTGCATTCTGGGAGCTATAAAATGGGTGAATGATGTCCTGTGCGCAGTCATTAGGAGCTTGCAGCGTGAGGAGGGGTTGAACGACACCTGCAGCCGTGGCTCCTCGAGGAGGAGGATCATCGTGCTGGCACACGTCCTTCGGGCCGGGGCTGGGATGCAGCTTTCTGCAGCGGCGAAGCCCTGCGGAGGCTGCAGTTCCTGTGTGCTTGTGCTGGAGCATCACTGGCCAGAGATGGAAAAGCCAGGTCCCAATTATTTGGTCATTTAAAGATTCTGTGCTGCATTTCACAAGCCCAGGGGCGGCCAGCCAGGATCCTGGCCAGGTTTCAGCTCCAGTAATTACAGTGTGTCAGCTCAGGTTGGGCGGCCTCTTAAATCACATCCACTATTTTCCACTTTCTTTCCTAAACTGCTGTGTCCCCGATGCTGTTGACGATGATGGTAGGTGTAACGCTTGGCCTGTTTATGTAACGTTATTCCGTCTGCGTTTCACGGGGTGTTCATAGAAGCCATCTCCCACTGCTGTCATTTACAAATGACAACTTTTATTGTTCGTGCTGCGCTGGCGCACCTTGCATGGGGGCTGCCTTCTGAAGGAGGAAGGCAGTAACCCTTTCTCCCTCAAATTTGGCTCATCCTTGACTGAGGATGAGCAGGGCCCTTCAGGGCTGTCTCTAAGGCATCTGTTTTGTGGCTGGCAGTCCCTGCTGCATGGAGGGGTTTGGGGACACTGTGCTGTGCAAACTGGTCCCAAGCTGGTGCTGCCCAGTGGGATCTACCTGGGCTCTGCGTCCCGATGCATCCCCTGCGCGGGAGACCCAGGCTTTTTGCAGCCCTGCCGCATCCCTGCAGCTCCCGCCGGCCTCGGGAGCATCGCAGCGGCTCGTGTCTGCGTGCAGGCCAGGAGAGGGCAGAGCCGACTTGCGAGCGAGGCGGAAAACCCAGGCGAAAGTCAAGGTTGAGCGGCAAGAGCCCTCCTCGCGGCAAGGCGCTGGGGCGGCGCGTGGGTGCCCGCCGCGACACTGCTCCCCTGGCTGCCAGCCCGTTGTGCACCTGGCACTTTGCCTCCAAAAATGCCTCCCGCTGCCCATGGACGCGCTTTTTTAATGATTTCTGAAGGATTTCTGAAGGCTCCGTGTTTTCTCTTTAGGAATGGCCTGTAACCCTTGCCTATGGTGAGCATTGCAAATGTCCTTAATAAAGCAAAAGCCCTCGGCGGTTCCAAAGCCATGGATAAGCTTGACTCTGGCAGAAAAACTTCCTTTTTGGACTTGAAAAACAATGGAAATGTAGTTAATGCTAAGCCTGGCAAAATCTTTGCAAACATATTAAGGGTTTTATTTAATAAAATCATATTTCACTTTTGAAGACAAGCAGCAGAATAGATTTGAGTCTTTTTTAATAAATAAAGTCCTTGGTAAGACATTTGCAATTATTCTTTATGTGAGACTCATACTCAGCTTTGTGTTTTAGGAGTCAGGGAGATTTACTGCAGCATTTTCTAAATAGTCTTGATTCTTTTGGAACAGACCAGAAAGGGAAATATATCTTAATGTTAAACAGATACGAAGAAAAAAAATGTTTTTTTCCCCCCAAAGGAAAGTTAAACATTTGCAAGAAAAATGTTCTTCACAGAAATATCAGTTGTATTAGAAATACATTCCCTGTCAGAAAATAACGTTGCTGAATGAGCTCTAATACACCAATTTGTGTGCACCGAGGGAATGGACCTTTTCTGTCTCTTGCTCTAAGTCATGCTGGAAGGGCTGCCACTGGGCTACAAGAGCAGAGATATTTTCACACTGGGTTTTCTGTCTACTTGAATTATGTGGATAACTCAATTGAAATACAGTGGGAAAAATCTGTCATGCAACTCATTATGAAAATACTGCTCTTTACTTCATTCAGGAACATTTGGTGACCAGCTCCTGGTTTCCCCCTCATTTCTTTTTTTCCCTTTTTTAGCCCTTTTTTTTTTTTCTTTTCCTCAGATACCTCCTCCGTGCAGTTCTCAGCACCACGTACCAACCACGCATCTACTGTGTTCCAGTCTGTAGGTACCTGCATTATACGAAACAGCCTCAGCGGGCTGCGCGCTGGAGCGCTCTCCCGGGGCCCTGGCATTGCCCGTTGCTCTCCGTTCCTTGATTGAGCCAATTTGTTAAGATCAGCAGGTGCACTAAAGCAGGCAAATTTAAAATTTACTTTGAGGAAAATTGTGGGGCACTTCCCCGGAACGAGCTGTTTCACTGAGCAGCTCTGCCAGCTTGCTTGCTTGGGAGAGCGCTTGCAGAAATGGAGCACAAAAGTGGTGTCTGAACGTAGCCAAATTGAATTCATTTCCACACGTAAAAGGCTGGGCTTTTTATGGGATTGCAAAACTCTTTGGGATGAGGACTGTCACTTCCCATATATTTGTAGTGTCTTGCATAATAAGACCCTGAACGCATTGGCCTTCAGGTGCCACCACAGTCTGATGCATTTAATAACCGTCACGGTAGCAGGGCTGGTTCCACCCCGCTGTATCGAACGATGCTGCTCCAAGGCAGTGCAGGTACCGCTTATCCTCCCTGCTCTGTAGGCAGTCATGCTTGATAACAGTGTGGAAATTGGATTTGTCAACTCGTAATTCCTCGGTGATCGATAATTAATTGTAATTATGCGCTGTTTAAGTGCTGGGGAGAGAAAATTGAAGTCTGTGGCCAGAGTAGGGAATGAAGACTGGCAGGTCCACCGACCCACTCGGCATTCATTTCGAGAAGTGAATTTGTGCTAAGAACGGTGAAGTAAACTGCCCCCCTATACCTGGAGTGTCCCACAGCTACAGCTAGATTGGAGGTAGTGTTGCAGCTAATGTTTAAGCTAAATGGGCTAATGTACTAGTTGATGAATTTGCCAACCAGGGAGCATTGCAACTCAGCCAACAGGGAGTTTTGCTTTTAGTTTGTGGTCTCCCAAAAACATGGCCAATGTGAAATCCTGCGAGAGCCCTTACCTGGGAGGAGGTGGCCTTTGCAGCTTGTGCAGGTTTTATAAGTGATTGAAGCTTTCCCACCTGCTCTGCTTCATGTTTTTGTTGGAATTTGTCTGTCATGAGAAAGTCACTGCTTAAACGTGCGCTCCCTGGACTGTGTTGTTCTTTTAGGAGGCACTCGAAATATATCTAAATATTGCTCTCTCTTGAAAAAGATACATGTCCTTTGTGTATAGATACATGTCCTTTGTATAGTTTAGTTTCAGATTAAGGAAGAAATGCTCCATTTTATTCTCACAAGGGAGCTCTACATGAGCTTTCTAGATGGGCAGGGACTATATTGCATGTGTATGGGTAGAGCGACTGGGAATGCAGCTGTGTAGACTCCTTGGGCTTCTGCCTGGCCCATACGGCTAAATCTGCCCCCGTAATCCTTCTCGGTCCGGGAGCAGAGAGCATCTTTGGTTCTCGGTTTGGACACGTCTGGGTGATTCCCGCTGCTGTGCGTGTCCGATTGTCATTCTCTAAATAGACGTGTGAAATGAAAGCGTTCAAGGAAGAAGGTTGGAGGGTAGTATCTGGAGCAGACATGTTACCCAGCTGTGTCTGAGACAGAGGCAGCCAAATTTATGGGTTCTGAGAGCATGGTGTATTTTCAAGCTTTTTGTATTCCTACTCTTCATGTCTAAGATTAGCACGTTGTTGACAGCTCCATGATATATTTGCTGTCACCTGGCTAGAGTCTGAAGCAAGTGATAAATTCTTAGTCTGAATGAGCTGGTATGACATGGAATGACAAATATATTTTTGTTACTACAAGAATGTAGCAAATCCTATGGTTTGGGAGGTTTTGGCACTATTCTTGGAGTGGCCTTCAGTGATTTGCTTGCTTTCCTTGCGCTTCTGTTTCACCATCCAAGAAAAAGATGGAGAAAATGACACATTCCTCATTTACTGTGATGGCTCATTCTTCTCCGGCGACGCTAGCTCCTGACACAGGCTCGCATCATTTTCATGGAGCGGAGTAAAGCCTGTCTGCTGCCAGCACATGGTAAGTGCTCTGCAGCAAAGAAACCAACATTTTTGGTTACTGTTGCTAAATTGCATACATCCTGGTGATATGTTCCTATAAACTTGATTTTTTTTTTTTTTTTTGAAAAAAGGAATATTTGGGAGTAAAATTTGGTAATACTGTATGCTGGGAAGATTTCCTTCCATGAACGCATGTTCAATATGGGAGAGTGGCAATTTTGTCTTCCCCGGGCTGAACACCTAGGCTAAGTGAATTTACAGATTCTTGGCATGCTAGTAAAAATATTGTGCTATAGATTGGCAAGTTCTATTTAAATGGAGAAGAAAGATAAATGATATTTTATTGGATTCCTTCACCTTTGTAGTTTCTGGCGTCTGAATTTGTCTCAACAAAGTAAAATCTGTCTTCCCCAGGCCCTTTAAAAAGGTCTCACATACATCAGCTTTAGTAGGTGGCTGTTGATGCTGGTGTTCTGCTGTGCGAGAGAAGCTGGAGTCAAGTGCCTTGGGTTTGTTTGTAACAGGATGGTGGGAGGAGCGGGCAGCGATACGTGTGTTTGCTCTGGAGCTGGGGGTACTGCAGCCATCGCCATCCGTGACGGAGCAGAGGGAAGCGGTGACACAGGCAACCCTGGAAGCTCTTGCAAAGGGGACCTGAGTCGACAAAGAGCAGCAGAGAACAGAGAGGGCAGTGAAGGTCTAGAAACTTGCTACTGCTGCAACAATCGTTCTGAAAAACAAAGATAAAAAGCCTGTAATCGCTTCATTCCCTGGAATAGGACCCCTTGATTTTTCCCCCCAAAGATCGTTTAGAAATGTGTGCGCACTGCCCACTTCAGTGCTTCACGTTGAGGGTAAAAGCAGCTGTTTCNACAGAGAGGGCAGTGAAGGCTATATAAACTTGCTACTTGCTGCAACAATAAATAAGGCTATATAAACTTGCTACTTGCTGCTATATAAACTTGCTACTGCTGCAACAATTGTTTTGAAAAACAAAGATAAAAAGTCTGTATTCGCTTCATTCCCTGGAATAGGACTCCTTGATTTTTCCCCCCAAAGATCATTTAGAAATGTGTGCGCACTGCCTACTTCAGTGCTTCATATTGAGGGTAAAAGCAGCTGTTTCCAGGCTGGGCAGCACCCAAGTGTCAGGTGCCCCTGCTAGGGGGACGTGAGCACAGAGAGGTTCTCCGGGGAGGCTGCAGGGTCTGCAGTGCGTTTGGAAGGTGCTGCACGTTGTATAGGGATGCAGGAGCATCCCAGCCCTTCCAGCCGCTTGTCCTGGGAACACACACACAGCTTAGAGGGCAAACAGCCTTGCAGGGCTCCGTCAGCTTCTGCTGTCTCTCCCAAAGCTGGCAGGTCACGGGAGCTTGGCAGTCAATAGTTCATTTCAGTGGAAAAACAGAGCCCTGTAAGGGAATTTTATAGTTCTTGCACATGCGGACTCTCTCGTTTGGAACTTATTAATTGATTTGGCCAGAAAATCTAAGGGGGCAGCCAGTTTGGGAAGTGGTGCTGCTGTCCATGCGAGAGCTCTGAGCATCTCTGCCATCCAAACTGCCGAGGATGGAGCGGCAGCAGCCTCAAGAAGTGAGGAAAGCGATGTGCATCAAATGTTATGTGCAGCAGATATACAGTTAAGAGAGCTAAGCTTCCACCTCTAATATATTGGACATTCCTGCCCTTCCAGGGAAAATTTCAAGCTCTATCTAGAAATGGGTCTTTCTGAATTTGAGAGTAGTTTAGTGGCAGAAAGCAGCATTCAAACAAAAAAAAGCCAATATACATAAGAATAATGCAAACTTAAAACTCAACGCTGCGTGGATTTAGATTTCCCAGGCGCGTCTTCTGAGATCTTAAGCCCTTGATGCATCTAGAGAGCAAGGGATTTATTGTCTCTGCCTTTTCTGTTGTACCTTAGGGAGAAGGGTACGGGAATACACAGAGCACAGGGAACATTTTTCTTTGTGTCTGTAAGTAGTGCAAGGTAAATACTTGAAACAAAAGAAATACCCGTGTCTATACAACCAGTCTGCTTCGAAGCAGCTTGGTTGCTTATTTGAGTTTTTTGCCTTTGCATGACAAAAAAAAAAGAAAATAGCTGGAGTTGGAGAGTGATGCTAGAAGAGCCAGGAAAGGAGGCACCCAGGTTTAGCTTGAAAGTTTTGAGTTTTGCAAGTGAAGGCTGAGAGGCATCTAGAGCCAGAAGTGGCCTCTTGCAGCTGGGTACATGGAGTACCTAAAAAATTTTTGCTTTCGTGCAGCCAGAGGAAGGAATAAGCCCGGGAGAAAACCTTGTAGCTCGCATCTGTTTTTGCAGGGTGTTTTGCAATACCCGACGAAAGCCGCGGCGTGTGAAGCTGGCGTCTTCTCTCTTGTTTTAGGGTAGTTGCCTCCTCCGGGAGGAGACGAGGGACCTCCTGTCGGGTCCTGCTCCATCTCTGGGTGGTTCCTTGCCCCGCTGAGCGCGGACCGCTCCGCTGCGGGCACCAGGCCCTCTCCAAAGCGTCTCTGCACCTCGGCTGCGCGTCAGCATCCGCGAAGGAAGGTGTAGTCTTGCTGCAGAGAACCGTGGTGATCGCTTGCCCGAGGGGGGATGGCATATGTGCAGCAAATGGACACTTACATAACCCTATTAGCTTATCCTATGTGATTTCTGCTGTTGGTTTGACGCAGGGAGATGGAGGGGTAGAATTGGGCGACATAAATAGAAAGATGACATCCTCCAAAGAGGGCCGGCCGGCTCGTACTGCGGCCGGCCTCATTGTTCAGTGCCGATAAGCAAATCTGGCCTGAATCCTGGTGCAGGGTTTTGGAGGGGCACCAGCCTAGCAGGAGGATTGGTGGCCACTTCTTCAGATACCACCAACCTGATTCCTGCCCTCACTCCAACTGCTCTGGGGCAGAAACTAAGGGCCAAACTAATTTTGAAGATGGACCGTTCCCTTTGGAGTGACTCTCCACGAATTTGTCCCTTGTGTGCCTTAAATGGCAAGTTGCTCAAAGCGTTCCTACCAATGCTGCCTTGAGGTTCACTTAAAATACTCTTTTTTTATTCCTTTTTCTTTCACTGATTGGTTTTTGGTACAAATGCAGGTCCTTTAATTCCCTGCTGGGTTTGCATGCTGTCTATTTAGGCTTGCAAGTGATGATGTGCAAAACATGAAAGCATTATGGTAATGATCAGGGCCAGGTCTAGTGTCCTTATTCAGGTATCTGTCAGGAAAAAGTTCTGTGATGTTTAATTGTGCTAAAATCTAGCTAAAGACTAATTAAAGGAAGGATGCGGGCTTCAGATTTGGCCCATAGTTCCTGGTGGTTTTTAACAACATGTAGGCAGTGCCTAGGTGGGAGAAAGTAAATAGAAATGATTGAAGTGCAGGAGCAAAAGAAGAGTTAATAGTATTGTCCATTCAGTGGCACAAGGAGCTGTTGCATGTTACTATACTTAAAGCAAAAAAAAAGGAAAAAAAATACAATGAATGAACTTTTAAGCTGATTCTTCCCACTGTTCTTTTCATGTGTCTGGTGAATATTCGGTGGGACTGACTAAAGGCTTTGTCTGGCCTAACAGGGGCCTCGCTGCTGCCTAATGGCAGAGCAGAAGGTAAGGCACAGCGCCCTGTTTTGAAAAAGGAGCGTTTAGAGAAACCCTGGGAATTGTGCTTTGACCCAGGCTTTAAGAAAAGCCCCATGTGTTTCGCTCATTGTAGCTCTCTGAAAGTTCCCATGTTGAGAAGCACTTCTCACCGTGAACAAACTGCCGAATGCATTTGAAATGGAAAATTGCCATTGAAATGGGCATCTCGGAGCCTCCAGTTGCTGGTGACTGTATTTGCAAAACAGTTGCACCCTTTGCAACCTCTTTGCAGAAGCAGTTTCTCTAACAATCAGGACAACTTTAAATATTTAATCAATCCCACTTGGTTTTAAGTATTGATGAGCATTGTTTATTTATTTATTTATTACCATCTTTGTCTAATTGAAATGGGATGGAGGTGGCCAGGAATGCCATTTACACATGTAATGAGTGCTGGAGATAGGTCATTCCATGGTCTTAAAAGTATCCGCAGAAGAGGCGTTGGGAAGTGCTGGGCTTTGGAAGCTGCGTCTTGAAGCCCTTAAGGAGACAACTGCAGAGGGACCGTGAGCGAGGGAAAAGTCTACAGAAGTGTTTCCATTCGTAGCTAATGACAAGTTGAGCAGGGAGCTGCACTCTGGGACCGACTTCGCGGCAGGCAGGGCTGTCTGGTGGCCAGGACAGACACCAACCTCAGGCCGTGCCACCTTCTATGTCCCCTGGGCTCCCTCCAGTTCTTTGGCATGGAGGTTTGTACCCGGGGGAGGTCTTGGTGGCAGGAGCAGGTGAACGGGAGCTTTGGCCCACGTTGGGTCTCCAGCTCCCTTTTCCCGTCTCGTGAGTCTCCGGTGGGGCATTCCCATCCTAGGGTTGCATGTGTCCAGCTCTGCAGAGCTGGTGTTGTGCAAAGCCGCTGACATGGGCTGCTGGTGGTGGGCAAGCCCGTCTCTCTGGGTCCATCTGCATCCCAGAAAGTCCTCTGCCAGCAGCCAGGGTAGAAGTTATCCTTACGAGTCCTTCTGACAGCTGTTCCTATTGGAAACTCAGTCGCAGGCACATTGTGAATTCAGTCGTTTTCCCTTGTCACACTGCAAACGTATTAAGTGATGAAATGTCAGTCAATCAAAGCGACTCTGCACTTATTCCATAAAGAAATCTGAATATGTAACTGTTGCAGAGCTGATGGGATGAGCGGAGATTTTCAGTCCTTTTGCTGTGTAATGAAACAGTATCTCTGCCCCTGCATCCATGTCTTCCAGTCCAGAAGTGCTGTGAGGGCCTCCCACCTTTGCAGTGATAATCCTGCAGTAGCCAAAATGTTTCTTGTTTCTGACTAGTGTTGTCTGAATCTGAATGCTGGGGTCTCTGGCTGGTCCTGGTTTGCAATGGAATGATTTAACCCAAGGAAGGGGCTGCCCCTGCGTGCCCTCTGCAGAACTCCCTTCCGGAGCTGCAGAGGAGAATGAGAGATGAAAAAGAGGCCTTTTGGCCCTGAACAAACCTCCCGCTGTTTGAACAAACTGCCTCTGCTCTCGGATCACCTTGAGGACAGTAGGCTTTTTAGCAAACAAAAGGGAAAATCTGCTTAGCATGTTATTGCTTTTAATTAAGACTGTAACGTGTAGCAGGCTCTGCTGCTAACCTGCTGGATGTAGAAACGGGCACCTTTGGAGAAGCCACCGTCCAAAGTATTTTCTGTACATGCATTTGCTCCTTTGATGTCTCAAGTGAGTCTGGGCGGCTTTGCCAGCTCGGGAAGAGCATCCCAGCCCATTCCCGCTGGGATTGAGTGCATCCCGGCTGGCGGCGCTGGGCTCTCCCGTGCCCGTGGGTGCGCAGGGCTGCACGGTGAACCCTCTGCAAGGCTTTTCCCAGCAGGGAGTGACAAATCCGTCACCCTCCCCAGGGCCCTGGCTGCCGACTCATCGATAACCCCACCGCGGCGCACACTGAGCGCTGCCTTCCTTCTCCTGGGAATTTTTGGAGCACGTTTTTATTTAACATCTCCGTCTAACGTGGCCGGTAGCGCTGGCTGCTCCCAGCCGCTCGCCCTGCCTTGCTCCCGGGCTGCCCCATCCTCGTTACTTCTGCTAGGGAGGTGTTTCATGGAAGGACGAGTCTTGGGGTCCTGCTTTTTACCCCAGACACAGCCAGGACTGCAGGGCCAGTACAGAAGGGTTTATCTGAGCACGAGCTGCAGGATTTGCTCCTTTCAGTAGTCCCCGATTCCTGTTCCCCTTCCCCCAGCACAGTGCCTAATGCATTCCTAGCTCTCCCCGGCCATTTCCACACAATCCTGATTCATCGATAATTGCACCACTTTAAATCTATTGTTCGTTCACTTTTCATAAAAGTCCTCAGCTTTAAAACTTGCTTTTAAGCTTTTATTTCATTCAAACTTGCATTGGTCTCCAGGAAAAAAAAATAAGCAGGCACTTTTATTGTCTTGTGACATCTGTTTCATTTATCCATTATATTCCAATACTTATTTATAACAATGTAGGCTTGTAAATGTTGAAACATTGTGCAGAAAGCTAAAAGAACTACCAGCAGTAAATAGCATTTTTGATCAATTTAATCTTTTTTTTTTTTCAAATCAATTGTAAATATGCCTACATTTTTACAAGTTTGATTGCTATTTGGAATTATTCAGTAAAGAGATTACATGAATTATTTTGTACTAGGTGGCTTTGCATCAGATTTTCATTTGATCACCCGTCTATAAGTGTGATGATGTTTTTGTGCACTTTAATGGCCTGTGTGGGCTCTACCAATGCACCTTGTCTCTCTCAATCGGATATTTAAGGGCTTTTAGGAATTAAGTAGATACCAGTTTCTGTGGCTGTTTTATTCCTAAAACTGATAAAATCCCAGCCCTTTGGTCTTCTGTCTGCTTTAAGAAACAAATTCCTGGCATTTTGGTGCTCTTTTCAATGTTTTCCCATCTATGCTCAGTAGGCATGACTTACCCTATCTGCTAGGCTATTCTTTAAAGCAGGTCCTTAAAACTGCACGCGTTTCACCCTTATCGTGTCCAAAATGAGACCCTCAAAACTCTTCTGGGAAGAGCAGATTTCACTTCAGCTCTATTCCCCATAGAGCAGAGCTGACTCATGCACAAGTTCTTAAGATCTCCAGAATTGTTCCTTGTAAGATATTTAATGAAAATGAATTCTCAAATCAAGGGTATCTGCTAATACTGCATCTTTCTAGAAATTTAAAATTAGTAAAAGGTTCTGGTGTCAATACTTGAAACATATTGGGTTTTTTTTTGTGACTGACACCTTTATGCGGTGGTCTTATGGATTCAAGGAGTCTTGTGTAATTTTTCCCATTATATAATTCTTCATCTGCCTGTGTAGAAGTAGTCTTACATCAAGTGTCATGTTCAGTGTAAATCGACAGCGTGAAGGAGGCTGCACTTTTAAACCAGCGGCAGGAAATCACATTAAATTTGATGTAATTACATTGTTCTAGAAATGTGATTATGTGTTTCAACTACCAGCCTCCCACTAAATTACTTCAGATGAGTCTCAATCTGTGCAATGAAATCTGCCTGGTTTAGGTGTAAAAAATGTAATAAATAGGAAGGGTGCTTTGCATTTACGTTTGATATTCACCTGCTACTGTTTATTATGTTCTCCGGCCTTATTCCTTCCCAGTGCATCAACCTCACCTGCTGCTTGCAGGGGAGTTGAACCGTGGCTGCCCTTAATGTATGGACTGGCTATTAGCAGCCCTCCCTGAATGATGTTGGCTACTGAATTTCCCTCAAAACCCCAGAGAGAGCATGATTGCAGGAATGCACGGTAAGGAAGGGATTTCCCTGGGTGAAAAATCAGATAAAATGTTCCCAGCAATGCGTTTAACCTTGATTCTAATGGTACCGCTGAGGTTGCGCGGTTCTACGCAGGTGAAAGGAGGGATGAATATTGGGGTTTCTAACGGCGCTAGCCTGTGAGCTGGAGACCGATGGGTTTTTTGAGCTATTCCGTGCTGGCAGGCACCCTGTTCCAGCTGAGGGTGCTGGTGCTGGGAGTTAGTTCGGGATGATGACTTGACTGTGAAGAATCAAGTCGGGATGGGGTTCATAGCAGGCAAGAACCAAGTTCCTCAACGTCAGGTAAATCTAAAGAGCTTGCCCGTGTGTTTAGTGCTTTTGAGAACGGCAGTTTTGCGGTTTGAGCTCTTCATCAATAAATCTGATAATTCACATTCTAAGCGTCAGATTAGGGGAAAAAACCTCAGCCCTGGCAAAATACTGGCTTCTCTATTCATATCCTCCAGCTATTGGTGTGAATAATTGAGAATCTGGTCTTGTACTAGCAGTTACTTGCCCGGGAAGATATTGGCACTTTAATGCCTCACTGCTTGACTCTGGGCTAAGGTTGGATATGACGATAGTCATAGTTGGAGGCGATGATTACCACCACGGTTATGCAGGCATCAGCAAGCAGCACCGCCTGGGCTGAACATGGAGCTTTGGGGAGTCTTTGGAAGAGGAGAGTTTGATTTATGACAAAACCTCTGCCTAACTTTTGAAGTACGAGATAACTTTAACCCTCCTTCCTCCCGCTCTTTCCATCCTAAGTCTCAGTGAATGGGAGTTTTCCCCAGGTTTAATGAGCTTTTGAATATCTCCGTGGTGCAATCAGAAGAGTCCTGGAAATAGAGGTGTCCGGTTGTAGAAGCTGCTGCGATGGCCTTGCTGTCTGTAAGATGAATTAGGGAGGAGCGTGATTAAACTTTCCATCGTCTTTGAGATGTGCTAAGATCAGCCTGGGGGGATTTCTGAATAGCTGGGGAAGGGCTGGGAGGGGGAGAGGGCTGGTGTCCTGCTGATAACCTCCTGGTCTCTGGGATTTGCCTTCTGGAAGTGGATGCTGCAAGAGCACAGGGTGCTGTGCTCGGTGGTGCTGCGTCCGCGGTGCTCTGGAGCAGCGGGAGGCTGCCCGGAGGATGGGGAGGCTCTGGGAAGTGTTTCTGTCAGAATGGTTTCCAGCAGTGCTGGGGTGGAAGGGATGTGGTCATGAGAACCACGGAGGCCTCGATGAGATTTCACAAGAGAATGCTGAAATAGACGTGAAAGAGAAGAAAATAATCCCATATGATGCTCCTGGATGACAAATTATTATTATTATTTTGCTTAGAATGTGTTCTCTCGCACACTTGTTCCACTTTGGTGTATCTTCTAAACTATCGCAAACATAATTAAGCTCCCCTTCACCCCCAAGTGTTTCTGAGTGTTGATGGGTACATGATGGAGGATTTCATGTTTAGGGAAAATGCTGTCATTTCAGTTTTCTTTCCTTTCTCATATTTTTCATGGCCTGAGAAATGCCCTTGCTAATGTCAGCACCGAGGCTGGCTCATGAGCAGCCCATTCCGGAGGCTGCCAGGGCGAAGCCTCGTCCTCCCCATGCGCTGTGTCCCCAGCCGGGGAGGAAACCCACTCCTGCAGCAGCCCTGGCAGAGGAAGCCTCCCTGGTAACTCTTCCCTTTGGGCTTTGGAGCCATTAAGGGACTCGTTTTACTTGTCCCTGTGGAGCAGGAGAGGAGCTGCTGCTGTTCTTGTGCTCAAGCATAACTGGTTGTAATGCCTTAGCCCTAGGTGCCTGGTCCCGCGCTTTGCTGCATCAAAAGCAGATGAGCACGTGAGTGTGTTTCGCCTAGCTCGGGTGGGAAATCCCACTTGCATCCTTCTTCTTTCAGTCAGAGCTGCTTTTTGCCCGGCCCCAGATTCACAAGCAGATGTTAACAATCCTTAATGCATGAAGATGATTTCGTCCCTTGATGCCAAGCTGTGAGACCGTCGCTCGGCACCTCCGAGCGCAGAGCTGCCCCTTGCTGAAATGGCTTCACAGCCCATTGCTTTTGCTGAAGGATTGGAAAACCCCCGACCGCAACAGATTCCCCTGCTCTGTGTGCCTAGGACCCATGCATCAGAACAATTTTAGTATTCACATCCTCTAAACAAAGCTTATTAATTGCAAATTCATGACTAGCAGGGTTAGGGACTAGTTAGAATTGAAAAAGCAGCCTGCAGAACAGGAATGGAAAGTGCTTGGTGCTCTGTGGGACACAGCAGCTCACTGGGAGTGTTTTCCCCTGGAAGCCACTGAAGATGTTATAAAAGATCGAGCCTCTTTGTAGCTCATTGATTCAGTGGCCCTGGCTCCCCCTGTGCGAAGCCCTGGTTTTAAAGTGTTTGTTATTGCAAACACAGTGTCTGCTTTGAAATGCCAGAAGTTCAAGAGACTTTTTTTAGTCGCTAGCACCTAAGAAACATGCAACCTTCAGGAAATGGGTTGTTTTTTGCTTCCCCTTTTTGTTTGTGACATTTTGTGGAGCTGTTTTTTCACCCGGTTTCTGAGGACGCGTGGAAGCTGAATGACGAAGGCTGGTCAGGGAAGCGGAGGCAACCCCAAATCAGAAGTGCGTGAGTGGGTCTTTGCTGCCCGCAAAAGCACCAGGTTAGGAAGTGGATGGCCCTGACTCCCCGACACGTGTAGATCTACTGAACATCCACCAGCAGCTGAGAACTGCTGTACGGGAGCAGGTAACACGTACCCAAACATTGCATCAAGTTCAAATTCCTCCTGGAGCAGGTTGCTGTCTGACTGACTGGTCTCCAACCCTGCAAAGACTAGAATTCAATTTAAAAACTGCTGCAAGGATTAAAGATTCCTCCTCCAACCCTACTGGCCCAGGGTGAGTAATTTCTTTTGACAAGCAAGTAAAATGCCGTTAGTTTCTTGCATTATCATCAATCATTATGGTAAACGGCAAGCAATTTTTGTGCCGTGGCTGGTAAATTTTCATGACAGTTTTGCAAGGCTGGATAAGCACGCTGAGCTGCAGCAGCACGGGGAACAACACGCATCCTCCTGACCTCTTTGGCCATCTCAGGCCAGGATCTGGCGCGGCTTTTGGTACTATATTATGGCCAGATTGGTAGAGCAGAGGCTGGAGCCTGAGGCTTCAGAGAGGAAAAATAGTCTCCCCGTTTTCCTAGTTAGAAACATTGCAGGCAAATCCAAAGCTCTGGCATTGTTCCTGTTTGTGAGAGTTTCTCTGCATTTTTCTGTAGTAGATTACAGGCTTTGCTGCGTAAGCTGCTTTGCTCCGAAAGGGACAAAGCCTGGGACTTGTGCTAAGTCAATCCTTGCCAAACCTGCTAAGATCCAAAGAAGTCCTGAGAGTTGGTGGGGAAAAGGTAAATCTACCTGCAGAGACCCTTCAAGAAAGGTTCTCGCAAGTATCCAAGTAGAAACCAAACTGGAGCTTTCAAAGATGAAGACCCGGTGGGACAGGAACCAAAGGAGTGACTAGGGCTTGTCCGAGCATCAGAACTAGGAGATGGATAAAGTCTCTGGGAAGTGTTTGCTTGCATCTTCCCAAGAAGAAAAGCAGAATGGAAAAGAAAAAGAAGTCTTTGGTGGTTTATTGCAGCAAGAGGGCTCATTCTGATCAGAATTTGAACATTATTATATTACTTGTTGGTCACTGGTGCCTGGAATACAATCCCCATAAGCATAATGCTCACTAAAGTTTCCACTAGCAACAGCAAAATGCTTTATTTTTTTGGTGTAATATATGGTGCTGCCTTTTTAATTGAAGGACTGGCCTGAGCTCTTTTGAGAATTGAATTCTTTTTTGTGTAAAGGGAGATTATTTCCCGACCTTTCCCTATTTGCCGTCCTAGCAAATACTGCTTGGGTAGAAGTGCCCACCAGGGTGATTGATGGGCGTGCGAGAGGAGCGCTGTTATATAAAGATATAAAGAATGGGGGTTTTATTTTTTGACAATAAAGGGGCAACGGCACTGCTGGCGACACAGCGGTGTACTCCGCAGCCCCAGTTAGCTCTGTGTATTTTATGGCATCTATTTTCTTTCTTCGATTAAACAACATAAAACTCCATAAAGTAATCCAATAAACACAATAACTGCTAGTTCAGGCAAAGTTCTTGCGGCCTTTTTAATTCTGTAAGGATTTTCCCGCATCCCTCTGTCTCCTCCAATGGGTGGAGGTGGTGAAACCCATGCCGAGTGCTGCACAAGCATGGAGTAGATGTGAAAAATCCTGTATAGACCAACTCCTGCAGGCAAACCGTTGTGGNTAAACACAATAACTGGTAGTTCAGACCAAGTTCTTGCGGCCTTTTTAATTCTGTAAGGATTTTCCCATCTCCTGTCTCCTCCGATGGTTGGAAGTGGTGAAACCCATGCCGAGTACTGCACAAGCATGGAGTAGATATGAAAAATCCCATATAGACCAACTCCTGCAGGGAAGCCGTTGTGGGAAGTGTAAGGGGTTGGGACTGGTTTTGATGGAAGTTGGATGTGTTAGCACTTTTCAGAAATCTGCTCTTTTCCATGTTCTTTTTCTATCCAGTCTAGTGCAGTTTTAAGCCAAAGATGGCCTTTGCTGAGGGACCTCTTGCTTTTAGTGCCATCTTGGAGGAGGAGAAGATCTATTTCATGGCCCTGTTTGCCCATCCTTGTTTGCTGGTCGTCTCCCTTGTACCTCTGACCCCATGGGAAGGGGAATAGACTCTTTCTGCACGCTCGCTCTCAAGATGAGCTGCAGGATGGTCATGGGTGGCCCTTTTTGGTGTCTCCGAACTGAAAATGTGGCCAGCACAACCTGCCCTGCGCTGCCACAGGGGCTGAAGGACTGTGCCAACAAGAGTCCCATTAATGCAAGAAACCCAAAGGTTTATTGTAGAGCTCAGCAACAAAAAGTATCAGCAAAGTTTTGAAGTTGGAGGCCTGGTAAAAGATAATTATTAATTATAATAGTCTGAACTATATTTAATAGACTTCTGCCTCATCTGAAGTGCATGCCTCTGAGGTGCTGAGCAAACTTAGTGGCAGAGGGATGGAGTGTCCTAGATGCTAAAAATCTTCATCCAACTTTGAACAAAACAGTACTATGGTGCTTATTATCTAGTTTTGCAGGAAGATGCAGGGAGTTTTGACTTTGTTGTTGTTTAGGTACTTTCAGAAACTGTGATCTTCAGGTTTTCTTTTACTTGTAAAGGTGGAAAAAATGACCCCTTTACAAAGATTCTCCCTCTCCTGTGAGGTCTGAATTTATTCTGGCTGCAAACATTCTTGCAGCGCAGGTTTCTGAAGGGAGTCTTTCAATAACAGAAAAACAGAAAATATCTTTGTCTTTGCGGGAGGAAACCTCTGACTTGCTTTGATTTTTTCATTATGTTTTTCAAAGCTCTGTTTCTGCATGATTGCAAGGATCCCAAGTTCAAATACTTTGGACACCTTCAGACTCGATAATGCGTTCTCTCCTCTTCCTCCAGCCTTCAAGGAACAGCTCTATCTATTACAGCATTGCAGCGGTTTCAAGGTAAAGGACACAGACTCGGTGTGTTAGATCTTTCAGAGAAAGGTTGAACAGACCAAGCAGGCTTTGATATTTGTTCCCTAGACCCGTGTTACAGAAATCACGCCAGCATTTTAGCTCTTCTCTCTACAGAGAAACTATGTTGTGCTGGACAGAAGAGGGCACGTACTTCAATCCTGGGAGATGGTGAAGGGCGGGCACGACAACGGGCTCTCTTGAGCCCTTTGAATAATGATCAACACGTCGCCACTCGGCTGACTGAGCTGAAGCAGGAGGAGAGAACGTCCCTTTTCTCCCATGCAGGCAGAGTTGTCACCTGGTTTCGCATGCTAACGAGAAGGGGATGTTATGAGGTTATTTGGTAGCACGAGGATCATTTAGAGCTGCAGGTAGACTCACTGTCTCCTTTTGATCGATAGTAATAACTGTTAGTTAATGTTTATTGAGTGCTTGGGAAGTAGCTAGGAGTTGTGTGTGCGTTTGCAAATTGTGAGCATTGGTTCCCACCCTGTGGGCAGGCAAAGGACCAGGCGGGATCCATCTTCCAGCACTAGAAGGGCAGGAGTCGCTGCAGCCCCATTAGAGGGACCCTGGGATTAATGAGCCGGGCATCAACCTGTTCTCTTGGTGTGGAGAGTTGGGTTGAGTTTCACCACGATCCGGAGCTGCCTTTGCTTATAATTAAAGTCATTTGTGTGTCAAAGGCCCAAGGCTATTTTCAGGAAGACTGAAATTGAGACTGCTCTAGAGTTGGCAGCATTTTTATTAAGAAAAATGCCAATTGCTAAGGAACTCTTTGATCCACCGTTTTTAGGACCCACTGGGAAATTACAGAAATATATTGAAATGCAGCGTGCACACAAAGATTAACTGCACAAATGCACAGTGTCTCCACAGGACTAGTGGTTCTTCTCTCCATGGAGAGGAAGCGTAGGTGAGTAAACGTCCTTATTCCCATTCTGAAGTTCCCCAAACAGTTCCATGGTTAACAGCCTGAGCCGATGGGTTTGGAGAAAGGTCTGCTCTGGCACCTATTCTCCTCCTGGAATGACGAAATTCCTCTGCTGACATGTTTTAAGGAAAACTGTATCCACTGCGGGAGGTGACACTTCGATCTCATACTGCATAAGACTCCAGATCTTCTCAGTTTTCTCTAACAGTGTTGCAAACCCGTATAAATAGGACTGGAATAAACAAGTATAAAATTAATAGCTTTAATTTCAAGCCACTCAGGATGTCTTTCCACTGTGTTTTGTTGGCCTTTTTTTTAAGCTCTATTTACTTACCTAAGTAGGGAAAGAGCTAATTAAAAAATGGAAGTTCTGCCTGGGTATGAAGATAAAATTTCCATTAAAAAAAAGTCACAACAATTGGGAATTTTTCACTGACTGTGGAAATACAAGATAATCTCTTAAATTTTAGGAAAGATGGGGGGCTCTTGGTAAAAACTCTGCTGTGCTTCTTCTCTGCAAGTTTTACTTGCACTCAAAATGAGGAGAGGGGAATTTTGATAAAATACTCCCCCCATCATCTCCTTTCTTTTTTTTTTTCATCCTGTCTTATTTGCTCATACGTCTGTAAAAGCTTCCTCAAAATCATAAGCCATCATACTCAAGGGTAGCTTGTGTTAATTTGTCTTCCCTAATAGTTAATTTATCACATGGAAAGTACTTTACTGTCAGAATCCAAATTAAAATCCTGTTTACCCTTTTCATTATTCAAAATCCAATATGCTGGTGAGCATGATGCTTAGCATATTTTGGAACGTTTGGTGGGCTGAAAAAAAGAGAGGTTGATGGCTTTACCTCTTAGGGTGGAAAAGTAGTAGTTGTACCGTGCTGCGTCCTTGGTGTTACTCCCCTTTGCAAGTGCAAACGGGTTTTCTCTTCTTCGAGCTCGGGGTCTTTTTTGGCTTGTCAGCCTCGTGTTTCCTGGGCGCTGTTGCTCCTGCCGTGCTTGACGCTGGTCGCTGATGCTCTGATGGACACCAGTAATAGCCGATTTCCTTGCAGCTGCATCCTAAATGCTTGACAGGGTTGAATAAGACATCTGCAAAAGGTTATATAAAAATAGCAGATGCAGGATGGAGCTATGCCAGGGGAGGCAAAGCAAATGTCCTGGGGAGGTTTGGATGGGAGGGAGCGCTGGGGAGCTGCGTTTCCCGAGGCCGTGGTGGCTTTTGGCCCTGCAGCGTGGAGTCGTTTCAGTGGGACAGCAGGGCCAAGATAGGACAGCAGAACAGATCCACGTCTTGTTTGGAAAGCAAATTTGGGCTAACAGCGCGTTGGGCTTGCAGTAAAGGGCAGTCACTTGGTTTTAGCCCGGATAAAATGCGGAGCTGACATCTGAGGGGAAACTCCAGGTCACTTTGCAAACTGCAGCCTGTCCCTAAGTACCGAGCTCAGCCTTGTCCCATGGGCTGACCTTGGCTCCACCAGCTCCTGCCTTGTTCTGCTGGTAGCACCTCTTGCCACTGGGAATATCCGTATGTCACGTTTATTTTTCCACTCCTGACGTCATTACTCAGATCCTTCTTCTTGGAGTTTCCTGTTATTTGATGCATTGCAGTTGCCCTCTGCTCTGCATTGCCATCTGCCTGCCATCTATCTTCGCCTCTCCGTTGGGCTTTGTAGGCTGCTTGTTCTGCTTATGATTTATTTGTGCTTCTCCGTTCGTGTCCTTTTGGAGAGGGTTTGGTTTACCCCAGGGTCTTTGTATTATTTTGATGTGTATTTTACATACTTGGAAAAATAACTTTACTTACGGTCAAGCGCTGAGACAAATGCAGCTGGCTCGTGTTGCTATTTTAAGGAGAATTAGTTGGGGACCTGATCTGAACATAAATCTGTGACAAGTCTCTTAAAATGTAAAAGAACAAAGAAATAAATGAAGTTCTTGGGGAAAAAAAGGTACTTTGGAAAATAGATCCTCGCTTAACTTGTGCAGATTTAGGGCCAGGTGCCAGGACGTGCAGTATATCCTGGCTTCCCTGACGGGGTGAGCGTTTGCAGGATGATCATCTTGTAGATGAAACACCCTCATTTTATTGTAAATAAATAGCATGAGAAAACAAATCTTCGCTGAGCTGCAGAGGCAGAGCAGCTGCCCGGGCATCACTGGGCTCTGTCTGGTGTCGGGGCAGGGGAGAGCAGCGTGATTTGATGCTGAAGGTATCGAAATGCTTCTTGGCAGCTCTAGGTTTAATTGCTGGTTCTGTCCTGTGTTTCCTAGGTGACTTTGGCTGCTCTCTGCGATTCCCTCCCGCTGCTGGATGCTGCGCGGGCAGCTCTGCCCGGCGCTCGCGGGGCCGGGCAGGAGGGTCGCTCGGCGCTGCCGGGGGTGCTCCGGTCCCGCTCGGTCTCCATCTGCTTCCGCAGCGGTTCCCCGGCCGATTTGCTTTCCGTGCCCTCGCTGCCCGTGAACTCCGGCTCTCTGCGCCTCCCTCCAGATGCCATTCAGGCATTTGGATGTGACATCTATGGATCGCACGCTGTCTTCTCCTTATACCTCCCAGCAAAATTCACTTATTTCCTTCCGGCTCTTCCCTTCCCATATGGAAAACAGTTGCCTGACTCATCTGTACCCCCAAGCCCCCTAGACGTTATGTTTGAATTCAGTGATTATTTTAATTTATAGTGCTTGGCTTAATGTAGCTTAAAACGCATGTATTTTAGCTAGCAACTCCCCAGGGACCTTGTTCAGCACTAATTGCTCGCTGTTTGTGCAATTCTTCAAATATGTAAAATGCTCTGTAAGGACTCGGAATTACCACACTTTGCTGTAGCGTAGACTTAAAGATAGGCCAGGATGTCTCGCCAACGTGGAAGTCTGGGAACTGGGATGCATCGGTCCAAATTCTTCCTCTGCAGAGATTGTACTGTTTTAGGCAAGTTGCTAAACTGTCCTACAGCTTGGATTTCCTGCAAGGAAATATCTATATTCCCTGCAAGGGAGGTACGTGTATTTTTAACTGAACTAAAAATGCGTGTTGAAGGCTGAATACTGAGATGCATGGAAATTACAATTGAAATATCACAAGCTTTATTAGTGGTACTTCACTCAGAGCGAATTTAGTTCAGATCATGTCTTCCCTCCTTGCATGCAGGGAAGGGAGTTGAGAGGTTCTCTCAAATAGCTGCGGACAAGTCTCCCTTCTCATCAGTTTGAGCATGTTCCATCTGCTGTGAGCACAGTCCTGGCTTATTTGCTTAAATGTCTTTTCCTTCTGATTCTATTTTCAAGTGTTTTTGGTGAAGGTTTTCCTTTGCAATTCCTGCTGCTGAGGGGGATTGCAGCGACTTTCCCTTCCAGGTTTTGCAGCTAATGAAGGGGAGGCAGTGGCGGTCCCTGCCCTCCTCCCATTAATGGAGACTCTAAATCCCCCTTGCAGCCCTTAGTTATCTCTGCAGCCCTGGTTGTTGCTTGGACCTTCTCCTTTTCTTTTGTCGCTGCAATTGAGTGAAAAGGGTTAGAGCTCCAAAATTCCCAGGGTTAGATGCACTTAGGGCTGGGGTTGCATTTTAGAATATTTTTTTCTTACTCCATGTTGGCAGGCTGGGGATGCTTCTGCTTTCCCGCTCGGTTCAGTTTGTCCAGTTGCTGGCTGCATGTTCTGTGGGAAATGAAGGACAGGCCGTGCAGGAAAATCCCAGTGCCGGGGAGACTGAGGGCATTCTGGAGTNGTTGCATTTTAGAATACTTTTTTCTTACTCCATGTTGGCAGGCTGGGGATGCTTCTGCTTTCCCGCAGTTTGTCCAGTTGCTGGCTGCACATTCTGTGGGAAATGAAGGACAGGCCATGCAGGAAAATCCCAGTGCCGCAGAGACCGAGGGCGTTCTGGAGTCTCAGCTGGAATGAGCTCCTCTGTTCCACATTCGTAGCTGGAGAACAGGACAGAATTCAGTCGAGGAGCAACGATTTGATCGATTCCCTGCTCCAAATAGTTGTGACATTTCCCTCCCGCCGCCAGCTCGCTCCTTGGGAGCTCCCCGGGGCAGGAGCGGCACGAAGGGCCGGGGGTGGCCGGCGCGTGTCTGCCGGGCTCCCCTCTCCGCGGAGCGAGCGCGAGGAAGCTCGGCCTGGCATTTCCTACTCCTTTGCATAGCCTGATTCATCAACACTTCAACACTTCTTTTTTTCCTTTTTTTTCTTCTTTTCGTGCCTGCAGAGCTCGAGGGTAGGTTTAAAGATATGAATCACTTATCTGAAGAGTAGTAGACTCGAGCGTTCCATATGCAAGGCTGGTTTGATTTGAATTTCTTGACTTTTTCTAAGTGAGAAGCTGAATTCAGTCGCCTCTTTCTTTCAGCCTTCTTGGCTCTCCCGTTATCCAAAAATGCAAAATGACATCTCGTCTCAGCCCACCAGAGCAGATGCATTGCAGGGGATTAGACTGGAAATATTCCTAAAATGCAGTGTGCTGAGATGTTTTTGGAAAACGTAGCTGGGAAGCAGAGTACGTGATGTTCACTTGATGCTAACCCAGCAAGACAGTAAATACACAGCAAGGGAAGGCTGGAGGCGCAGGCACCAGGGCGGCGTTGCCAAAACCCAGAAGGTCCCTTGTTAGGGGACAGTGTCCTGGAGGAGGAGCCACGCGGGGAGCCGCGAGGACGGGCACCGGGAGAGCCGCATCTGCCGGCCAGATGGGCACAGCCAGGGCCAGAGCTGCATTCGGGCGCAGGAGAGAACAGCAAATCTTCCCGATGGGGAGGATAGCCCAGCAGGTTTGCTGGCATCTGTGGATGTGACGTATTTGTGCAGGGTTAGGAGCACAGCCCAGGGTGGGGATGGCAGAGGTCACCAGGTACCTGCAGGCTCTGCGTGCGTTTGAGCCCTGCAAACTGTTGTTATCTCCTTCCTCTGACTGAAATAGTCTCCTGGGTGCTCTCTCCTCCAGCATTTCTGCTCCATCTCGGTGGTACCTGGGGTTTGGATAGGAGCAACGTGGATAGAGGTGGATATTTAGGGCTAGTGCAGTCTCACCCATAGTTATTTTAGCGGGACCGGTGGATTGAGATGAAGAGAAGCAGCAGCTTCATCGCGCACGGAGGAGGAAGCTGAATGCTGGACGCTGAGCGGTTAAAGTCTCCTGTGCGGCAGGGAACCGGGGGCGGTTGCTCTGCATCCCCTTAGTCTGGTTGATTCACATCAGAGTAGAGGAAAGTAAATGCTAGAGTTAAGATGCTTGTGGTGCAAGAGCTGTGTAGGAGGATAGATTAAGCTTCAGACAGACGGAAAATAGCTGATGAATCTTAAAATCATGGATGAAATTCATCTCTCCTATCTCGCCCTGTGTCTCCAGTCCAAATTCCTTTTCTTAGTCAAGGTTTTGACTTGGGTGGAATTTTAGGGTAAAAATTTGCAGACTTGTCAAGATAAACTTGGAAAATCAAAAGGATGGCGGGGAGGCAAATTTGTCAAATTTTATATGGGAACAACAGGGGGAAAAAAATAAGAAAAGCTTTTTAAGCCTTGCTTTTTTTTTTTTTTTTTTTCTCTCAAGAGCCATTGACTAAGCCTAAAAAGAAAATAATTGAATCCTTTGCTTGACAGCCTGAGTTTCTATCTCATGGTAAATAACAAGTCAATCTGAAAGGAAGCCATGTAGATGCCTAGAAACCTCTAGGAGAAAAGCTGGGCCTTGCAGGAAGGATTTGGTCCGGTGTAGTTAGTACAAAATAAATGAATGCTCATGTGAAGAAAGAGGAAGAGATGATGAGAAAGGGGCACTCGCGTAAGCTTTGTGACATGGTATTTGGGAGATAGGAAAGTAATTGGAGAAACATGAAGGAAACAATTAGAAAAATATCAGGTAAACCTCTCTCCCTACAAGAAACCTTTTCATTTCGCATTGGTTATGCCAGGCATGATTTTGGTCCATCAAGTCAATACAGCCTTAGAGGGAAAACCAAGGGATATCGTAAAAGCAGGCTGAATTAATTCCATTTCAAGGAGGAGACCACCCGTTGAGTCTTCGCAGGCGCTTTGATCCAGACCCATGAACTCAGCCAGAACTTGAAGGAAATGCAGAGCAGTGTAATAACGTGAGCCCTGACCAGCCACCAGGCAGCGGGGCAAATGTGCCACAATTCACTGTTAAGTAACGCTTCAAGTCTCAGCAGCGCCGTTTCATTCCACCACACAACGAAGAGGTCCCTCTTGGCCTCGCTTTTAATTAATTAAGTCGCAGCAGCGGTGGAGGCAGCGCTACGGCAGTTGCTTTCAGCCTAATTGTTCTCCAGGCAGGTCTGCAGCTCTCCTGTAGAAATCCCAGCCTTGTTCCCGGCCTCAAGCTGCACAAATGAAGTTGCTGCTATTAAGGCAGTTTGTTTCGCGTTCCTTGGCAATCTGTTCCTCATGCAGAGCCCGCCGCAGCGTGGACTTATTATTTTTTAACAAATGGCAAAGAATTAGTTTCTTTAAACAAATGGCGAAAGCATTTGCCATCTACTGAACTACTTTTAGACTCTACCCATGCTTAAAAAATTGAGGTTTTCCATGTTGGCATTGTATGAGTTTCGGCAGCAGAGTTTTGTGATTGTGCAATGATTGGGAGATCAGCCCGGTTTGATAGACCCCTCTGTAACTGTGAAATTTTTCTTGTTCCTCAGTCCGACGTATAGGATAGTGTGTTCCCTTCCTTCCTGTGTTATGATATTCCACCAGCAGAACATGCTTTCTCCATACAGGTCTGTGCACAGTGCTTAGAGGCACCTTGCTCCCAAGGGTTCACGAGCAGAAGGATCTATTTGATGCCACAAGGCTCTGGTTTCCAGTCTTAAGATGCAGGACAGACACAACAAATTAAATCAACTTATGCTTAGTCACATCTTTTTCATTTATATCAAAGTGGTGCCACTGAAGCAGAAAACATTCTTGCTCTCTCCACATTGTTCAAGCTGAAAATTAACCAGCTTTTGCACATAATGAAACTCATACTTCATCTCTTTAAAATAATGGGGCCGGTTTTATATTTTGAAAGCAGAGTGACTTACAGTTGCAATGTATCTATCTATTACTGATGCAGGCAGGAATCCTGTCTCTTCCATCTTCCCCATTTCCCTCTCTGGATTTATCTGTATGGAGTCTGTAACTAAAGTGATCGTTTTGGTTGCCCAACAGGATTAAGACAGCGCCGGGTGTGAAGATAGTGGACGTGCGGGTCAGCGATGCCGACCAGTGGGGCGTCCAGGAGGAGACGGACAGCGAGAGGAGCACGGCCACCATCACGTGCATGCTCAACGACCCCAGCGCCGAGGACAGGTAGGCAGGAGCGCTGGCGTACGTCACCTCTTGCTCAAACACTGTACGAGATGCACCCTGGCTCCTCTAATAAATGGTGCTGCTCTTTTAGCAGCAGTGTGTTATCCTTCTCAGCTTCCTTGGAGAAGCTATAGGTGATCCGACATGAGATTTCATTTCTTATGTTTCACTTCTGAGCTCCAGAAGTGGATGATGTAATTAAACGGGAGGCAGCCGACAGGTCCTGGCATGTGTTCCCTTCTCTTGCACTTTGGGCAGTGGGAGAATTCCTTTTGCCCAAGGACTAGCAAAAAGAAATGGATTAAAATAGAGAGATATGAAGAATAATTGAGAGCAATTTTGGACACTGATGTCTCTCTCATTTGAAAAGCTATAAAGGTAATAGCTATTAAGTGTTATTCATTAGTGCTGCAAAACACCTGTGAGTGTCTATGAAATGTCTCATGAATACTGTGCACATTTATTGCAGTAATGCTGCAGTATCCAAAGTAATGATAAATTTCAGTTAGTCAGAATTACATATTTTTCAGAACAAGCAGTTCTTCTCCATCACTGTGCACTTACTCTATGCTAGAAGTACTCTGTGTGTACATATACTTTGAAATTGTATCATAATTAGGAAACCACCATGTCAAAACTTGAGTTTTGGGAGTCTTCCTTTTGCATGAATTCTTTTCTGAAAGCTCCCTTAGGAAGGAGAAAAACCCGTGTTAGTGGCTGTAGACCTAGGAAGGCTCTTCTGACAGTTGGGAGTGAATAGTGAGTTTCTACTCTGTTTCCTATTTGATTTCTGGAGTTCTATTAGAGAAATAAATTAATCTTTACTGTGGGTTCCTTTCTGGCGACAGGGACACTGAGGTTCTGCTAAGGTGGAGCAGGCCTGGGAACAGCAAGTGAAAAGAGCCCGTTTCCCTCCAGCAAAGCTGCAGAGACGGGAGGTGACTAGCTCGGATGCACAAATTTGCATTGTAAATGCAGGAAGTGAAGGGAAGTGATTCCCAGGCTCTGTGTCTCTGGTTAAGTCAAGGGGTACAGAGCTTTCTGGCATGAAATGTCAGGAAAACATTTCAGTTCATTAGCTGCCTCATTGAGTTCCTCTCCATTAAAACAAAGAAAGAAGTTTCCTCTTGTTTCCTACAAACATTTATTAAAGTTGTAAATTTGAATTCATGGCTGTAGGAAATTCTCGCCCACCTTCATCATTTTTTTTTCTGGGGTTTCGCAGGCTGTTATAGCAATAAATTCAGAGCTCTGACAGCTTCATTGAGCCCTGCCAACTTTGTTTCTGAATCCTCAGTCTTTCAGCAAGATTTCCTAGTTCCTCAAAAGGGCTTAAAGAAGCCAGTGTGTCCTGGTAGCGGGGGCAGCACAGCCTCATCCTGCCGCCACGTGTTAATACCCGATGTCTCGGCAGAAAATCTCAACCTCGTTGCCCCAGACCTCGCTGCTCGTGCTGCATTTGCCCTCCGCCGAGTGCTCTGTGTTGGGTTTTCCACTAAAATGACCTTGGAGCAGTGTGGAAAGGCATCAGGGTGAAAGCGAAATGCTGAGGTTCAAGGAAGGCTTGAGATGGTGGGTGATGCAGGGGAAGCAAACTGCCTATAGACACTCACTTGTGGTTTTTAAAGTCAGACAAAAAATAAGGAGGACACAGAAACTTATTGCCTTGTGCGTGGTTTCACTAATCCATGAAATTATACCTGTCACAGTAACTTAGTTTTAATAAAAACTGCTTTTTGCTTTGTGTTGAACTGTTAAATTGCATAAAAGAAACGCATCTGAAGTTAATTAATAATTTGACCCTTTCCTTTGTGAGATTAGTTTTAATATTTTTGGATTAATTAAAGTATGCAAATAGAAACTGCTGAAAGATCATTTCCAGATTTGCAAATATTGTAGTGCTTAGAGTAAATATTTAGCTTTGATCTTTATTTTAATTTGCCTTTTTTTTTGGTCATAATGGAGGCACTCTTGTTTCTTTTGAAGAACATTAGAAGTTCAACTGCTTTGTTTAAATCAACAAGGACTTGCACTTGCTTCTGTTAAGGTCAGAGTAGCAAAACCGGTCACTAGAGCAGGTTCCTCCGTTCCTCTTTTTGGTAATTCAAGTAGCTTCATTATGGCACCTTGCGGATGAACAGGGAGCGCAGGATCCATCTCTTCCATTGCACAGCAGCAGCTCTTGGTAAGCAGAATAGTTCCTGCCGCGGGGAAGCCAATTTTTCCCTTGGAAGTTGTTTTAATGCTGGGAAATGAGGGTGAGCTGGGGCTGAGCCCCCGAGCGCGCGTGGAGCAGGAGGCTGCCGGGTTGGCCACCGCGGTGGCGATGTCCTTAGCGCGGAGATGGGGTCCCCGCGTCCCTCCCGCTGCGCCGTGCTGATAAGAGCCCCAAGGGCCATCGCGACCGATGCTGCCAGCAAGGAGAGCAGCGCGTCGGGCTGCGGCGCCTCGTGATCCAGCCCTCATCCCCAGTGTTATCTCCTGGAGCCCTTTCAAATTTGCTTACTTTTCTAATCTTTCTCCTTCTCCTCTCTGCAGTGTTATCGTTATCATGAGTTTTTCATCTCCGTTTCTCATATTTCCTCTCGCAAATTGAGTGTTCATTAAAATGCTTTAAATTAAGACCTTTCCTCCTTTCATGCAGAGTGCATCATGCCTTTTTGTGCAAAACTTAAAAAAAAAAAAAATCCTTATCACAATGTTTCAGGCAGTTTACATTATATTCTATTAAAAATCCATTTTGTCCAAGGTTGTCACAATTCACAGATTAAAGCTTTCCAGAGTGCGTTTTGTTAGGAATACATTTACAAATTCACCTCTTTAGTAGTCCTGTAAGCTTGTGTTTAAAACGGCTTTTCGATAATGTTGAATAAAGTTGAAGAAAGCGCATGAAAAGCTTTATTTTGAATGCACGCACGGGCGAGTGCCCGTGTGCCGCTGTGCGGGCGCCTCGCTGTGCCCTTCGTGCTGACGACTTGAAGGGCTTCGGCAGCGCGCTGAGCAAGGAGGTGGGTTGCTGCCGTGGGCTCCCTTCCCTCTCGTAGCCTCTCCTTGGAGCAGGACTCTCTGAATCCCTTTGTGGTAGGGCCAGCAGGATCACAAGGGTGTTTGGTTTGGAAAAGACCCAGGTTCTGCTTCAAGCAGCAGCTCCGTGGCGTTGCGGAGACCGCTGGGGCCGGGTCTGCCGTTGCATGGGAAAGGATCTCTGGATTTCTGCGCTAAGTGCTGCCTGCAAGGAGCACTTGCGATGGGTTTCTTGCCAGAGGAACTTGCTTGGCCCCAGGACATTGAGCTTATAAAGTGGCATCAGCAACAAGAGAGGCTGAGAAGATCAGTTGCTCTGACACAGAAGAGCAGTAACTGCTGCAGAGGACCAGCCTTATTCTGCCTTATTTCCAGCCCATGGAAAGGCGGTGGCCTGGATACCATGAAGTTCACACAGCACCAAAGAAAAGTGCATGAGTAAGAGGAGCGGAAGGAGCAAAGAAATGTGAAAGCAATGAATAAATCAGATGGGAATGCTAATAGAGGAGAGCTGAGGGGGAAAAAAAGCCAGAGCGATTGGGAGAGGGAAGTTGATGGCTCTCAACCCTCTATGGCAGACTGGTCTGATGTAAGTGAAAAAGTCAGACTTCTGCAGGCTCCCATCCTGTTATTATTATTATGCTAGAAAAAGTGTAAGGTGTGGGAAGAAGGGAAGAAATCCTAGGCTGTTCAGCAAAGACCATGTAGAAATGAGATTGTGCTGTGGGAAGAAACTGGTCTGGGGAGAGCTGAGCTGGAGTAGGATTTCCATGTTTGCAGGGTCCCGCTCCCCAGTGGGGTTTGCACAGGGGCTAGAGCGACTCCTCAGAGAAAGGATGATGCCAAGTCCCCAAATTCAGGGCCAGGGAAGTCCCTGTCCTGCAGGGAAGAGCTGGGTGTGCAACATAGTGACCTGGCCTGGGTCTGTCCCCCCAGGGCTTATGGATTTGTCACTGCGCTTAACTCAGAGGTGTCAGGAGCAAAGAAATGCCCTTTGAATGCGGATTGGGAATGGCCTCCAGTTCCTGCAGGAACTTATTCCCTGGCCTTTGGCCAGATCCCAAGGCAGCACCGTCCCTTGAGCCATTGGTGAAGAGAGTTTTATCCTCAATGTGCCAGTTTTAAGGTTGTGACCCCTATTATGAGCAGTGGAGTGTGCCCTTCTTTGTGTAAGGAGGGTTCTGGTGAGAAGCATCCGCGTGTATATTTCAAGCATAAATGACTTAACAGAGTTGCAAAGAAAACCTGAGCTACAAGAATTTTAACTAGCCTTTATTCTTTACATGTGTGGCTGTGTATAAAAGAATGCAAGACTCCTTGGAAATGTTTCTGTAAAATAAAAGCACTGGCATGTCAAAATAGCTTACAGAGGGCAAAAATAATAGATAAATTACCAGCAGTAGGGAGGACCACTTAGTGCAGAAAGCTGTAGTTCTAGGATCAAGTGGGAATATATAATTTCTGGAGCTTTTTTTCATTCAAGGCCAGGGACAATGAAATTGTCTGCCTCTCTCCTGTGGGGAGCCTAATAGCCAGTAACCACGTGGATGCTCTCCTGGCCGGCCAGCTCTTTCTTCTTGGTAATTTGTTAGGCTCACTGCTGCTTTGGTAAAGTTCCCAGTGGAGATGGGGCACAAGGATTACCAACCACTAGTCCAGGTAATTGTGTCCTGGCCCCAGCTCACCAGTCCAGGAAGACAGGAGCTCAGTGTCCCTGCTGGAGCAGGGGGTTGGACTGGGTGATCTCTGGAGCTCCCTTCCAGCCTCAACCATTCTGGGATTCTGTGTGGGATTCTTCTTATCCCATCCTTGTGCTGGTGCAGTGCATTTACTAAGGACAAGGATGTCTTTTTGAATGGATATATTCTTGTTAGGCAAAAAGAGCCGTTGAGCAAGCAACCCCACAAAGTGGCCTGAGCTCTTCACAAGACTAATCCACAGAACCTTATTGAAAACCTACTGGCATTGCTGAAGTCTACTAGAGACATTAGATCATGCTAATCCGGACATTCCGAAAGTTTCTTTTGAAATATGGGTCCAATCATTCCGAAACNCCTTGTGCTGGTGCAGTGCATTTACTAAGGACAAGGATGTCTTTTTGAATGGATATATTCTTGTTAGGCAAACAGAGCCGTTGAGCAAGCAACCCCACAAAGTGGCCTGAGCTCTTCACAAGACTAATCCACAGAACCTTATTGAAAACCTACTGGCATTGCTGAAGTCTACTAGAGACATTAGATCATACTAATCCACACATTCCGAATGATGTTTCTTTTGAAATATGGGTCCAGTCTTTCCGAAACGAGCCTTGCTTTTTAATTTGACCTAATTAGCTTCATTTTGGATACATCATTCCTACATGTGAATCTTAATATTGATGTAACAGTTGGCAAAGTTTAATTTCAGGGTAGGGTAGTTTGCGTAATTAGGACTGTGAGAATAGAGCAGGGAGGCTGTGAGCAAATTTCAAATGCAGGTTCCTCGCTGAGCGAGTGAGGGGCTGTTGAAACAGTTATTCATCCAGCGGCGTCTGCGTGGTTATCCCGTGTTGGATGCCAAAGGGAGTGATGCCGTATTCAAGAGCTAGCGGGCATCTCTGAATCCCTACCAGTCTGCTGTCTGCTATGTCTCCTTCAACGTGTGTTAATGTTCATGTGCATGATAGCACATGAGTTACTATAGAAGACTTGTGATAAAAATCTGTAGAGTTTTGGCAAATTTCTGAATCTTTACAGCCATGGAGATGCATGCGCACATTCCAGCACTCAGTTGAGAGCTCAAGACTGAGGAGGAAGCCTAAGCCTGGCTGCTGCCCTACTGCTCTTGAAACAGATCTCCGGCTAAAAAGTACAAGAGCAAAAATACAGATGTCAGAGATTATTTTTCTTCTCCCTCGATATCTTCAAGAAGCCTTGTACGAGGTGTACACTAAGCAAGTCTGGATTCAAGAGCATCGTTCTGTAGGGAGGTACTTAAGTGTAGCTTGGTTTTAGGTACCTACCTCAGTTCTGTTGATGTGGTTGTAATGATAAAGGAGGTACTTGGTTAGCAATTAGAGACGACACTATGCTGAAAATATAAGCTTGATGGTAAGCCGTGTTATATATGTAATGAGACCCCACATCTGAATATATTGTAGAAATCAACATTTGAACTCTTCTGTAATATAGAACCTTTCTCAATACATTGGAAATGTTGCTAAGGAATTTACTTTATCATCAGCTGAAAGATTTAAGGTCCATGATTGGATTGGTCTTTATATAATAGGACTGGAAGAAATTAATTCATGAATGCAAAACTGAGGAGCCTGGATTGAGGTATGTTTAATTCCCACCTTCACCGATCTATGAGTTTGCCTGATAACGGAGCCTCCAGCGCATGTTTGGAATCCATTTGAGATCCGTTGACTTATGTAACAGCCAGTGCATTAAAGTACAAAACTAAAAGCTCATTTATTAGGCATGTAGCCAAAATGTAAACTCATCTTGTTGTGAGGAGGAGCTGTTGCTAGACAGGAAAATATTAAATATTTTTCCTTGATTTATTTGATTACCCTGTGTGAAATCTCAACATAACTTTGCAGAAATTAACTTTTTCTTTAGTTAATACTTTTCACTTGTGTTTTCCCCAAATATTCCTCACCTGTGACAACAACTTACAGAGTAAAATCGTGAGGAAATTGTTCACTTACTGCAGGCTCCCGGTCTGAAGGAGCAGCCCGTGTGCGGACTCTTGACCACCTTTGTGTGGCTGGGGCTGTAATAAGAGACGACGAATGTCCCCTTAATCGCTGCCTGAAAATGTAGGCTACTGTTTTATAATAAACTTGGACATATTGCCTGCGGGATCTTGCACGTAGGTACTTGAAAGCTACCTCTGTTTGTTCTTGCTCCGCAATTTGGTCCATGCGGATTTTCCCAGGATACTTGTTAAGGGGTTTGCTGTGAAATATTGCAGTTATTAAGGCAAATCGCTAAACCTTTAGCGAAAAAGCTTTCCTAAAAACCAACTGCCGATAGCTTGATCTCGCAGAAATTCCTTTTTTTATTGGGCTAATTAATGAGCTGCTTCTGATGCTTTAAACGGCCTTGGGCCGGTGGGGCTCGCAGCGTAGCAGGACGCGGCGTGTCCCGTTTCCGTGGGGTCAACACTGTTTTGGGGTTTGCTCTTCCATGGGTGTCCTGTGAAGATGCTGGGTTTCGGACGGGGGTCCTCAGCCTGCACTGAGGATCTGAAGCACCTTCCAGCCCTGCTGGAAATCCCTTCTTCCCCAAACGAATATCCCTGGTGCCGTCAGTCAGCAACAGGGCTGTCACGGAGGAGCTTAACGTGTTTCAGCTCCTTAGCCGTGGATGCGCTTAGTACTGCACAGGTAGAGAAATACTTGGTCTCGTCTCATGGGAGTTTTTGGTGCATTAGTTTAAATCTAGAAGTTGTTGGTCTCAGCAGTGAATGGACAGTGGAGGTATTTGGAGACAGAAATTCCTATTTTCTGTCTCCCTTTAAGACAATTTTCTTCCAAGCTGGGTTTTCTAAATGCACGGCTGGTGTTTCTTTTTGTCAGATAAGCAGTCTTCTTAATGGTGTACCGTTTAATTTCTTCAGTGACAAGAGGAGGAAATAAGTTATTCCTCTTTTAAAAAGAGCGATTTAAGTAGGGAATAATGAATGCAAAAGGCTGTCATTAAAAATCAGCAGATAAACTGATGGATCATCTGTCACTCCCAAGCCTTGCCATAAAGGAAAAGAAGATAATGTTTTTTTCCTTTTTCTTTCTTTTTTTTTGTTCTTTTTAATGAAAATGATAATGATGAGTGTGGAACATGTTGACTGTGAATGCCTTAATTGCCTTAATAATGAAGACTGTTATTTATCCAGTGAACACCACCTAGAGATTCCCTGCTGGCCAAACACGTCGTGGGAGGAGATAACTTATTTCAAGAGCTTTCCAAAGCATCTAGTGTGAGAGAGGAGGGATTTTACAGATTTTAAGTCCTTTGTCCTCTCTGTATTTTTGAATTTCACTAGCTTTCTTCTGGCAGAGACTCGTTCTACACAATAGTGATGTAAGTTAGATTTTGTATCCTATGCAATCAGAATTTGAATGGCATCATGTGATGCTTCTGGTGTCGGCAGTGGCAATGCCTGGCTCTGACGTACCTGCAGGCCCTTGAAGGGCTCCCACGCGTGATTCACCTCAAGGGTGATACCTAAAACAGGCCAGAAAATTGCACAGCAGAAACGCCTGTTCTCTGCACTGAACATATAGGGTGACCTCTGGACTACCTCTGATGGAGGCATCTAAATGAGAGAAGTAATAAATCAAGTGAGATTGTTTCTTTGTTTCTTGGAAACTTTCTGCTTCTCTTTTGATATCATTAAGGAGTTAAAAATTTGCAGGATACATCAGCTGGTCCTCTAGCCTGGGACTAAAACAACTTTTTCCTTGCTCTATGACATGGCTTGCTTGAGTGTAAGCCCTTGGCATAAACCAAGTATTTTGGTGACTGTCATTCTTATAACCTGCCCAGAACTCCTGCAAACATGTTCACAGGGATTTCTTTCTGCTGTAGTGCAGATGTCACAGTTAAAAAACAGTCGTAGGTGCGAGGGAGGTTTTCCCATGTGGCCAGTTGAATGTTCACCCCTGGGCTCTTCTGAGCTGAATCTTGTAATCCTGTAGTTTTCAGCAGGACAAGATTTTTTACCTGTTGTGGAAAGGGATATGAATTTCAAATTTAAAAAATGTTCTTAAGGAAAACTTCTTCCATCCTTACTCTGCTCCAAAAAGTCTTTCCTGTCTGGCATTGGCTGTGGCAGGCACTGAGTGCATGACAGGACACTGTCTTGAGCAGATCTAAGTGTTTGGGTCAGGTCCAAACTTCTGGAGACTTCATTAAAGAGCCTCAGCGAAGTTCATTAAGCTGAAGAGCAACTTCCCACCTTATTTCGTATGCCTTTACTTCCTGCCCTTTTTCCTATTTTTTCCTTTTTTCTTTTCCTTTCAAACGGACTCTTCTGAGATCAGGTAAGTAATCTAGATATTAGATTGAGGGCTGCTCAGTGGCCAATAACACTGAAAACTTGCCCCTTATTTACTTGCCTGAAATAACAGCCAGCTGTCCCAATGCAGCGTGTGATCTAGACGGATACAAACCCCTGTTCCTCAGCACACACACCAGAGCGGCTATTTTTCTCACCCATTACAAGGAGACAGGAAAAAGGAGAAGTTCAAGCCCTCATCAGAGTGTATTCAGCATCTCACAATAGCATTTCTATTGACTGTGTTCAAAGCTTTATGAGACGATGCTATCAGCGGGAGTAATATCAGTCTCTGGCCTCTATGAAGAGGATTGTCGTATGTAATAATAATAGTAATAATAAAAAAGACACTTTAATCCTGTCGGTGATGGCAACCAACAGTGCCTTTCCCCCCGGTTCCTGTATTCATTGGAATATTCACTCCAGCTGGATAAAGGAGGCTCATAGCATGGTGCAGAGGTGGCTCCAAGGCTTGTATGCCTGCGGGGACTCATTTTTCTCTTTGCAGGGACTTAACAGCAGAGCAGAACAGGTCACACGCAGGGCTGGGGTCCCCTCCTGTCTTGTCAATGCAACTTTTCCTGTCTGATTCCTTGTGTTTTCCATATAGCGCTGCCCCAAGCCAGCTGAACATATGTGTGTTCCAAAAAGACAAGAAGCTCAAGTGTGTTTTAAGGAGCTCAGAATAACAGCAGGTTTCTGTTGGCTTGGGGATGCCAAGGCATTTCTGCGTTTGNGTGTGTTTTAAGGAGCTCAGAATAACAGGTTTCTGTTGGCTTGGAGATGCCAAGGCATTTCTGCGTTTATTCCCTGCACGAGCATTTAAAAACACTGGAGAGCTCCATTCTTGGCGTTTTACAGAAGAAAAAAAATCTCTGTGGGCTTTTTTTTGTTGTTATATGCATATGTGTGTTTGTATGCCTGTATATATATGTATAACATAAAGAGCTGGAGAAGCGGAGGGGCGGGAGCAGGGTTTTATCGAAGCAGTTACAGGGAACAAGGAATTGGTCACCTGCAGTGGGACAATTTGTGCTTTTGCCTCCGGTGATTCAGCGAATCCCTGAGGCTTTGGGGTTGGCTGTCGGTGTTGGCCCCTACGTTTTATTTATTTGATGAGGGGCTGTCTGCGGGACCACCTCCCGCCGCCCCAGGCTCCAGCGGGGATGAGCAGAGCCGATGGGATGCGAGCGGTAATTCCCTTTCAGCCAGGATTATGTGTCAGTCTGCTCTGCACCGTAAGTGCTACTTCAGGGGTCCTGCTGGGAGCAGTTGATTAGATTCTGGTTCCTTTTAGTTCTATACATAGAATTTTTTTCTTTAACAGAGCAGAGCAACACGCAAAAGCCCCGGTTTATTCTTTATTCTCTTTTTCCACTAGCTCCTCACGTACAAAAGCAACAATAAATTTTTTTTGGCATGCCTGACACTCATAACTCCCATTGTCCTTCTTTAACAAAAAACATTGAATGTAAAGGTTGATATTGGCCCCAAATTCCAGAATAGGTCTGTGACCTAGGTAGAAATTTCCTATGAAATATGAATGCTAAATTGAAATTGGAAGTCTGTAGTGAAATGGATGCTAGCTACAAGTTTATTTGTAGTCCCTCTTTTTACATTTTTCATTGTCAGCACAAGCTTTATTCCTCCAAATATATTATTGAATGAAAAAAGAAACTCTTTTATCTGCTAATGCTGATGCCTGTAATCCATTCTGTTCATTTTCTGTGCTGCTATTTTCTTTGTATGGTTCTTCTCTGGCTTATATAGCACAGAAGAACTTAATTGCTCAAGTCTGATGTAGTTTTCTATTCCTGGCAACTGTGTAGGTTGTGAAACCATTATGTAGGAGATGCCTTCTGGAATATGTAGCGTGTTGCAGTTGGGATGTGGCAGGACGAGGGCCCTTTTCCTTAGCTTTTGGGGCATTTTCTGTGATCCTGCAATAAGATTGTCATTTTCTGAGCAATTTTTGCAAACAGAAAGTGCTCCTGCTGCGAGTCTCACGTTTTATAATGAATGTAGTGTCACTTAATTGTGTGAGATAACGTGTGAACTCCCTGGATTTATATCAGCACCTCAAAAGGCTGGAAACAGCTCTTCATCTGATGATGTGCGGGAAGACACATTCCCCGCTGCCCAACCACCTTTAATGTCTGGATCTGACCCTTGGGCGATGGGTTGGCTCCTCTGTAAGTTTTCCAAGTGCTGGAGAGGAACGAGTTGTGTGGAACATTGGCCCTGTGCGGGTTATGTGCTCGAAAGTTATTTGCAGCTGCAGTTCCACTTATTCGCCATAAAATATTAAGACAGTGCTGGTACCCTGATGCACCGTAGAATCTTGTTAAATTTTAATAGCGAGACATATTGACAAGTCTTGCAGTTTTTATTGTGTGCCCTGAGATATTTATGTTCTAAGGCACTGATTCCTTAAGCCACGTGATTGAAAAGAAGGATTCAGCTTGCACTTAAAGGAAAAAGTGCAATTCCGTGACGACACGTGAACCTTGAGGAATCTTTAAGGTGAGCTCATGCATGTGCAAGGCCTGTTGGTGATGCAGAAGAGGGCTCTTGCTTGTTCATGCTTTGGGCACTATCAGGATTTTCGTGTTTTGGGGCATAAATTATCATCCTTTGCAAGTGGCCATTTGCTTTCCTGTCTTGGCAATTAATGATGGAGCAGGCAGTAATTTTAACATGAGCTTGGTCAGTCTGCTTGTTAATACCCCATGAACACAAACACTGTAGGTTCGGAGGATCCCTGCGCTGCTAATTAGTATTTCTGTGGTTTCACTAATCGCTTGAACTGGGAACTTGGCCAAAGCTAACAGAAAAGACTTCCAGTACAATAAATTGTTTTAATTTTGTGATCTGATCTTATGCATGGCTCAGTGTTTCTGAAAGCGCGAGCAGAATAAAATCTCATTTTCCATGATAACATATGCAAATCAGAACTTTTTGGTCCCAGATGAAGCTCTGCTTCTATTGACATGGTGCTAGCAAAATACTGTTAAGAATAAAAAGCCACTAAAACTTTATTTTGCTGATAATATTTCATTATTGCTTTGTAAGCTACCTTAACCGTAGGGCAAAATCTGCTGAAGAGATAAGATCCCGTAACTCTTGTTTGCTCTATATCATTCCCTCTGTGATTTAGAGAAAGCCATAGGTGTTCATGCCATTTTGCAGACATATAAAAGATTGACATGTTCCTACCTCAAAGAACTTAAAAATTTTGCAGTTTAGCAGCAGTCAGCAGTTTCTCCCATCTGAATTTTACTTTTTAACAGCACTGTATAAAATCACTATTACACAGCTGCCAAATGAAATGGCATTTTATTTTTAGTTGCAAATGTGATTTATTTTTTTCTTTTAATGCTTATTAAGGGTCCGAGGCTGTCTATACAAAGGACTAAAAATGTCTTTGCCCTTACTGGAATAGAAAACAGAAGTGGTGCAGAATAGCCCCTATCCACCGAGCTGGTGGGATTACCTGGAATGTCCGTGAGGCTGCCGGGAAGGGGCCACGTGGTGCTGAACACGGCAGGGATTTTATGCTGTGGGTAATGCTTGGTGCAAACTAGAGGAAGATTCATAGCTCCGATCCCCGGAGGAAGCTGCCCCGTTTGGCAGGGATGACTCGCGGCCAGCGCTGCTTTATGCGAGATTTGAACTGGTGACCACGCAACGAAACGCTCCGTATCCCCTTATCGAGCAGACACTTTTAGCAAGGTGCTTGGAGGTGATTCCTGCAGCCCTTACAGAGGTCAACCGGCTAATTCCTCAGGGGCTCCCCTGAAAATCTTTCCATTAAAGTTTAAGGATCTAGGTGAGAAAATTTTTAGTGGCTAATATGTCCCTGTCTGAAGGAGAATGCATTCACTTATGCAGTACTTAAGTCTATCTGAAACCTTTTCCCACAATTGGTTTTTAGACAGTTGGATGCCTTTTTATTGCTGATATTTGGAATGCCATTTCGCTACTTGACCCATCTTTACGTTTTGCATTGTATCTTTACAGGAAAATGTGGGTAAAGTTCCACTTTCATACCTGCAATTTTAGGATTTCCAAGCAGTTGTATAAAGGTAAAATACATCTGTATCCTGCCCAGGTAATTTAGCAGAATTATATATATAAACATAACATTAAAAGCCATTTTCTGAGGTTCATGATTACACTGATTTTGTTTGTCACACACCTGCATGTAGTGACTTGAAACATTCTGTCACTCATGGAGTAAACTCTGTCCCACAGCATAATGTGACAGATGCTAATGAATATGCTATAATGCCAAATTTTGAGGCAGAGATACTTGGAAAGATCTTACCATCACCTCATTAAATGCTTTGAAAACTAATTTTAGTGAAAATAAAGTAGGATTCTGGGCTTTTTGCAGCAAAACTCCCAGCATCCGAGTGGGAACTTGGACCAGCCCTGGCTCTGGAGTCCGGTTGCATTTTCCCATGCAAGACAGCAGCAGCAGGGGGTTCCCTCATTTGGATTTGGGGCTGTACCAGAAGACACTTGGGGGACCACAAGGTCGAGGCTGCCTCAAATTAGCCACCCGGCCTTTCTCCTCCAACAAAAACTCAGCAGAATTAACAAAATAGAGTTTCAAACATGGAGAACTTATTGACAGGCTTTGGGAAAGAAGTACTGGTTTTGCTCCTCTTCTCACTCTTTAAGTGCTTGCAGTGGTGCAAATATTCTTGCACAGAAATGTGAGGCTAAAAATGGAGCAAGAGCTTTCTCGTAATTCACGGATGCACATGGTTTTAGTCCTTTTTTCGCTGCAGGAGATGAGCAGCTCCAGGGTTCTCATTCTGCCTCCTTTCTTTGCATTTCTTTGTCGTTTGCCCATTGCCTGTGACAGGGAATCTCCTGGTCAGCTCCTGCGTCTCGCTGGACAGGGCCTTTCTTTGGGGATATTATCCCTCCCAGTGGGCTAAATGCTCATCTTGTTGTCTATGGGCTCAGCCCTGCAGTTAGGGCAAGCTCACAGTGGGTGTTATTTAAATTTCCTGGTCTCTGTTGCTGAAATAGCCGTTCCAGGGACATGCCCAGGTTTGTGTCCATGGTCCAGCAGCGCGCAGCACATCCCGATGCCCCAAGATGGGATGCGATCGGCGCAGCTCCACGCCGTGTTGACAGCTCTCCGGCGCGACAAACACGGTTGTGCACTAAACTACAGGGATTGTCGGGATTTCAGTCACACGATGCTGCTGGGGGGAGTTAATATCCTTCCGGAGTGAGCACATGGCCTAGAGGGACCGTTTTGTGCGGTAGAGAGAGCGGCAGCGTGCACTGCGCAGCGCCGAGCAGGAAGACTAATGTGCGCCGTGTTAACTGGTGTCTTGGGTTTTGCTGGGTCCCTATTCATAAAACACAACAAAGTGGCGACAAGGATAAGCCTTGTCAGCTAAAGGAGCTCCTGGGAATACCCGGGAGTACTTAGCGAGTAAAACAAATCAAAATTTGAAATCTACCCTTACAAAAGGAGAGCGCAGGGGGGATTTCACTAGAGTTAGCTAGAGTATTTGCAGAAAAAGGGCAGGAAAATGCGGCTGGGGTGGGGAGAGGAGAAACACTAGCATTTGCTTTGCTGTAGCAGGTCAGAGCTCTGTCTTGAGGCTGATGTGGTGGCATCAGCCAAATGCTGGATGCTCTGGGTGACAGTGTATGGAGAAGAAACCTGCCTGGCCTTGCAAGGGACCTCCAGAGCCACCCAGCCAGGCCCGTGGTTAGTGCTGTGCCCTTAGCCCATGTCCCCAGAGCAGCAGGCCCTTTCCCAAACCCTTCTGCGTGATAGGACCCACTTGTTCAGTGTAGGGTCCTGCCGCAATGGGTTAACTGTACGTTGCTCGTGGGCAGCCTATTTTGGTTCTGAGCGGATTCCTTTTTAATTGTAATGAGGGTGTCCTTGTGTTCGTGGCTCGTTTCCATGCGGGAATCTTTCCTGCAGAAGCCGTTCCAGCAGTTTGGCTGTTCGCCTGGCGCTCGGGCAGCAGCTCCTGCTGGAGCAGATGCTCCCTCGGTGCCGCCGGCCAAGTCGCTCCCGCTCGGGGCCCCAGTTCCTAATCATTAGGTGGAAGTGTTGACACCTGCCTCTCTTGCAAGGGACTTGCACACTAATCATGGAGAGTTACATCATGTGTTAAGGAAAATGCTATATGTTCATCAGGCACAGCAGCACCTCTGGATTTTCTTCTGGTTTGGATCTTGTCTTCAGCTAAGGGTGACTAGCACATCAGCTGTAAGGGTTGACTTCAGTTCTCTAGGAAAGCTTCAGCTGACCCTAAGTGTTAGATATTCTTAGAAACAGAAGTAATCAGGAGAACACTGTAAAATAAGTGCTCTCTGCTTGTGCCTAAATATGCAGATAAAATCCAGTAGGCTTTTAGAAAGTACCCTGCAACTAACTCTGGTTGAAGTTTGCAGCAGGATGGCAGAAGGCCCCATTAGGCCCTTATTTATGTCTTATTTATGACTCCTCTCTTGGGACAGGGATTGGTAGTGCAGCATTCCTCATTTATCAGCAAGTATCCCACAGTACTGCGTGACAGTGAATTTGTATCTTTAATTAACTTTTTTTTTTTTTCCTCCTGAGCTAAGGCTGTAGTGTTGTATCCCCCAAGGACGGGGCTCTTGTTCTGTTACAAGGAAAATTGTCAAAAAATTCTGGAAAATTATGTTCCCTTTCACCATTCTCTGCTGTTGTGTTAACCTCTTCAAAGACCTCTGGTGAGTTACTGAGGGGTAATTTTCCGCAGCAGGTGCTGTGCTACCTCCAGCCCACTGTGTTAATCTCGCCTTAATTAGATCCTCCGTCCCATTCTTGGGAACAGATGGGAGGCCCAGGGCTGCGAAATACTTGGGATCTCTGGAGAGGCCGGGGCAGCCGTCCTCCACCCCCTCGGATACGGCCGTCAGCGGTGGTGTAAGGGCTCCTCGTGCTGTACACGTACAAGAGGCAGCGGGATTCAGAGGTGCTGGCGTCTTCTATCCGAATACCTGCTAAGACCCACTGAAGAAATTGCCTCTCTCGCTATTTTAACGTTTGCTCTGAAGGTGAGTGACTTAAAGAATTGATAAATTGGGAGCCTCATTCTTTTCTGTTTGGCACTATATATTCATGTTTGCAAAACTGTATGAGCCACAAATAGGTACCAGGTGGAAAGCAGTAAACCATGCCTTACTCGATGCCCTGTGAGTCAATGCATAGTCCACACTGTTGATAGTAAATTCAGTTAGGACAGGGTTTAGATGACCTTCTTTCTGCTGCTTCCAGTTGGCTGCTGGAGCATCTGCAGATGCTCACGGCTAGATGTTCCCTGCCATGTGTGCATGTATCTAGATAGAGCACTGGGATCCGAAGGGGATGGTGACAAGGGAAGGACGAAACCAGAAGAAATCCGAACCTTTTTCTTGAATATCGTAAAGGCAGTTGTGTTACAGTGGGATAGTGGTGATGGCCATTTCTGTCACTCCTGTAACCAGGTTTGCTTTCTTGACTTGTCAGCTAAGCATGTGCCATCCCAGGCACTGGATCCATACGGCTCATGTCCAAGTGTGTCAAGAGTTTTAACAGTGAAGTACCTGCATGCTCAGACTGTAGTCTGGAGCAGAACATCCCAACCTTCATTTGGAAAACACGAAAGACTCAGACACAGTCCTGGGCCTCATAAGATTGGGTAATTAGAGAATGAAGAAGAAGCCCTGAATGAAACAGCTCATGATTTTTTTTTTTCTATTTGTTGGGTCTCGGAATACAGACAAATCCATTAAAATGAGACCATAAAACAAGCGTCTGGTTTTGGTAAATGTACAAGTTTGGCTAAACCTAAAGCAGAGAGTAACAAGATCTAAGACAAGTGTCCTTGTGAAATTATGGTTTCGAACAGGGAGCCCCACATCAATCGATGGCACTGGGCTTTGTTGTGCTCGCAAAAATCACCATCTGACTCGTGCTATTACAGTGATGCACAGGGCTGTCAGGGTAATGGATCTGGGCACTTGGCGGACCCAGGAAGGGTGTAAAAGGCAAGGAGCCCATCTGCAGGCCTCAAAGACCAAGCTGCATATCAAGGATTACTTTTCTTTTCTTTATGACCGATAGAGAATGCTCAATTTTTGTTGTAGAAGTGAGAGTTTTATGCCCTGTGGTTGCTATCGTGCACATTGCCCCTGGGAATGCTGCAGCTTCCCATGTGCAGAGAGGTACGAACCTCTCTGGTGACTAGGAAACTTCCCTTCCGAGGCATGAAACAGGAATTAGAAAGGGAGAGAGACCGTGGAAATGATTCCTGGCTTGGTGTCTTAGGGAAGGACGTTATTTAGGTAATTCCGAACAGTTTTAAGGAGGCCAGGGTATGGAGGCAGCGTTAGAGATGGCTCCATGGACTGCAGTTACAGCCCACAAAGGCCTCTTCTTTTTTAACAGTAGCAGCAGCCCTCCCAAGGGGCCTAATCCAGACATCAGTAAAGCCAGGGAAAAGCTCCCACTGATTTTTAGTTTTTTGGGTCAGGCCTTTGGTGGAAAAAATCAGGAATCATGTTTTGATAGAGGATAGAGCTGAGGAAAGTGCTAACGCCTGTATTTACTGGTATTTCTTGGAGATTTTTCTTGAGAGGTACATTTTATGCATCTAAATTTGAAAGAATTAAATTCTGAAGTTATTTTGAAGTGCCAACTGTTTCCATGAATTGTTAGGATTGGAAAGCATTTTTGTATTCTAAAGCTATTTTATTATTCCTGGGAGAAATGTGCTCTATTTTGACCTTAGCCATCGTATCCAGTCCAACATCGAGACTATTGGGAAGAGCTTCTGAACACAGGAGGGACGCTAGGTAAAAAAACACCACTAAAATAGAGCTTACAGCCGTGCAAATACTGTGTGATAGCTGAGGAACAGCCTGGTTGATGCACTTGGTCCCCTCCAATCCAGCTTTGTCTTTTCCTCTCTATTGGGAAGTCTCTGCATCAATTTAGTGTCTCGCACTATGGTAACAGTGGCAATATTTTACCTTTCAAATCACAGTATATAATGAAGTTGGGTTTATACATGTAGCAATTCACTGAAGGCTAAATAAAGAGCTGCTTAAAAATAACATGGTGGAGGACATTTAATTATCACAGTCTAGCCGTAAGATGTAAGGAGTAATTCTTTTGTTTCAGTAGATTAATTGCCAGAAGGAAAATCAAAAGGAGGTGAGATTGAGACACCATAAGAAATGTGGTGCAGTACATTAAAAATCAGCTATGGAGAACAGTGATTCATTAAATTAAATGCCAACTCTAAGAAATAGCATAATAAGTTAATATCGTGAAATAAATAATAGCTTATTTATGGTCTTTTGCCAACCTGTGCTCTGTTATTTCATGTTAGGGAATAAAGAGGCCTCAACAGCTCTGGCACAGGAATTCACGAGGTTCAAATTTTGGATTGCTTGGACAGTGTTGTTGTTTGTCAGCCTGAGTCGTTAAAACTATTGAGTATTAAAAGTCAGGATAGTGCCCTGAGGTGTAAAAACTTGGTGTTCAGGAGTCACTCTGAGCTGAAAGTTCAATCCGTGATGCCAAACTCCAGGTATGTTGCTAATTTAGCCTTAAAGAGATGCAGAGACCCATAGGATTTATAGGAGTTGTAGAAACCCTCAGGTTTTACAGGGTGCCTTTTGCAGTGTCACCTGCCACTATTTCTGTTTACTTTTAGACTCAAATTTTTAGGTGGAAATATTTTTCTCCAGCAAAAATAAATCCTTAAGCTCTTGACTTATGTTGGAATGTCAACTGAGAATGTATTGCCTAAAAGGAATGATGGCTACGACAATATATACATAAAAATACCTGACAGTTCTGCTGCTTTCCTTTTGAAGGATCCCAAAACCTTGTCAGACTGACCCACGTTTTCTTCCCCCATGTGCAGAGCATATCTCACCGCTTCTAATGAGCTCTCTTCAATACCCACAACGCTACTGATGTTGATTTACCACCAAGATTGCAAGAGAGGATTCTTTATATATGTGCATGAATGCATACACTGGATCTCTGCCTTGGCATACTCTGTGTGTGTAAATTTATATATTTGAGCCCAACAGATGCTCACCCTTTTCAGTGAAGTTTTCGGTGGGTATCTGCAAGCAGGAGGTCTCAAAAGGAGCCTTCTCCTTTGGCAGTAAGTGCAGTCGCAGGGCAGCACGATAGGTGTGTGGTCCCGTGAAAGGGAGGGTTAGGAACGACAGCAGGGGCTTCTGCCTGATGCTGCAAATGAACAATAAACCTCAGGGACATGATATAATTATTTACTCTGCTAAATAACACAGAGGAACCATGCTTTAATTACAGTAGTTTAGCTAGGCAATAGAATTGCGAAGACTGTAGCTTCAGTGCACTGCACTAATGAGCCTTCTAACGGTTACTTTTAATATTGGATAATGTTTCTTTTGTTTTAAATCATCCTTTTAAAATGAGCTGCATACTGATGAGGAGGAACCTTTCCAAAGTAGCACAATGGGTTGTTTTTGTTTCCAAAAGACACAACCCAACAAGGCACTTGATATTACAGTTACTCTCAGTAAAGCCAGATGCATTTGGCTGTGCTGTTGTGTCATTGCCATCCCTTTTGTAGGGCTTTTGATGAAATTTAAACAAAAACCACATAACTGGGCATCTTCAGATGGCATTTCTGATGGTATTTCTCAATCCTATCATCAGTCCAGTCAACTCCTTTCGTTTAAAGAAGATTGGAGAGGAGAATAGCACACATTAAGTAATAGCTTTTGTGAACGTTTAGGGCATACTAATTAATAAATAGTTCAATGCAACTTTAAAGTACAAGTTTGTTTTTACTGAAGTCGGTGCCTGGATCCTTCAGCTAAATGAGTAGTGCTGGGCATTGCTGTGCCACGTCCCACAAAACACATCTCTGCAGTTACTAATCTTTGCTCTTTTCTAGCTTCTTCCCCAGCTTGTCTGTCTTCCTGCTCTAAGATCAATTTTTCTCTTACAATTACAAGCCTGCAGGCTCCTCTTTAGATGTTGGTCTCCCACTGACAGTCCAGGAAACTCCCATTTCAGATGATGGCAGTTACTTGTAGTCTGTGGTGGAGGATGCCGTGCAACCATTTGTATTGCTGTCGCCTTCATTCTTGAAGGTATTTGTGATTTTTCCTTTCTTTCTCCAATAATCTGCAGCTTGTTGTTTTTACCTGCAGGTCTGTCTTCCTCTTGATGTTGAAAACTGTGCTTCTCTCTGCCCTAAAAAGTGTCTTCTAGATTATTCATCATCAGTTTATCATCCTCTATTATTTATTTATTATTATTTATTATGGAGAAGATTGTTTTGCTTTTGTTCTGTTTTTCTCTCTTCATCCCAACTTTTGTTATTATCAGATACAACTTATGAGCCCAGAGTCTCCCTGCATCGATTCACCCCAATCCAACGTGCTCTTTGTCTGAGAAGTTGTTCTACATTTTGGATGCCCTGCACCGTACAGGAGATCATTCTTAGCCCTGGTTTGAGCTGGGAGCCCTCTTTGAGCTCGAGTCGTGCTTAGAGCTTGCCAAGGAAGGCTCTGCAGTTCTCACTGTGGAAACAGTGGCAAAATCTTTGCAGCTGCAGAAATTAGTCGTTATCTTTTAATTAAATTCTCATAAGTTCTTGACCTCAGTCGTACCTTGGGTCAACCAGTTTCTCAGACTCCAAAATAAATCAAGACTGAACCGTGCACAAAAAAAGTCTTAAAATATTGTTTCTTTTAAGTTAAACTGCATGATCTACAGTTTCCTTTACTATGAGTGGGAGGAATCTGGTTTGCTATTCATCTACTTGAAGTTGTTGCTCGTTTTATGCAGTTGTGTCCCATTCTCTGTTTACTTACACATTTGTATCATTTAGTCTAAAAATTTGATCCATTTTTTCTTCTCTCTACTCCTTGGAAAAGAGATGTGTTGATTTTTTTTTTTTTAATATCTATACACACTGTTGTTTTCAATTGTTTTCCTTTAATGTTTTCTTACCATGAATTCCAAAAGGTGCAGGTCCCGACCTTCTAACATGGGTATAAAACGTTAAATTTTGGTTGACCTGAACTGGAAAAAAAATATGTGACTTTTTTTGAGCTTCACTCTGAAAAATCAATCATTTGTGAAGCTGTATGTATGTATTAGGGACATTTACCAGTCCACAAGTCTATTTTGAGAGAATTGAGTCTAGGAGCCCCGTAGGTAAGGCAACAAGGGCACAGTAGTAAATTGAGTGCTGATATTTCTGTTGATTTGCTCAAAGAAACACCAAGGGTTGTGTACAAGGAAACCTTGGGCAGGCAGGAAGGACATCAGAATTCAGCCCAGCTCGGAAGCAAATGCGAGCGCCAGCAGGGCCGCGGATGCAGCTGGCGTTCAGACAGGAGAGTTTGAATAAAACTGCAGACCTGGAACATCCGCGAAGGCAGCAGACGCGGATACGGCAGCCTGTTCCTCCGCAGGCCTCCGCCGCGTGCCCCGTGCTTTTCCCATTCTCGTGATCCACACGGGGTGCGTTCAGAGCTGCAGAAGTGATGAGCCGGAAAATGTATAAATATAATAAACTCAGACAGCAGCAGTGGAGTTTGAGGAACGTCATGCTACTCTCTCGCGCGTCCCGCTGCTAGAGACGTGTAGCCCGGGGACCGCGGTGCCGGCGGGGATGTTCGCATGCCGCTCCGAGCATATGCTCCGGGTACCCTCCTTGCTGGCTCATTGCTTCCTCCCTGCAATCGTTTGTGCTGCTGCTGCTGTTCTCCTGCCCAAACGTGGCCCTGAAACCCACGCAGTAATTTCCAGCCCTGCTTTAAATATTCCTGGTGCTGGGACCCGCAGAGGTTGCAAAGGTACCACCCTGGGCCTACCCTGAAAGCAGAAATACCCAGAGGTCTGGGGGCTTGTGGTTTGAAAGATTTCTGCATTATTTTGGACCAGAATATTAAGAATGTAGCTTACAGCTATTTAAGTAAGAATTCAAACCTTGGCCTGATTTGCTTTCAAATCAGAGTCCTAAAACTGATCTTGACACAAAAAAAAATCTTTTTTTTTAGCTCCTCTACATAAATGTATGACACATGAACAGCTTATGAAGCGTACGCTTTGACAACAGCTTGATGAAAAATTTTATATATATATATATTTTTTTTTTCTTATAAACTTACAGAAATAGTCTCATGACCTCAGAGTGCCATTCTTCCTTTCCTAGATGTGTCTGAGCTGCTCAGATCTGAGGCTGCTCTGTGATCCTAGCAGGTCCTGGAGGCCCCTTGCCAAGGAAGTTGCACCTGGAGCAGAGGACTGAGCAGTTTGGAAGCGATTGCTGCTGCTCTGCAATTCCCAGCCCCATAGAGCAGAAGACAGACTTGAAGCTTTGCTAAACTAAGGCCTTAATCTGCTTTCTGTATTGATAGTTCTTCACTTCCAGCAGAACCAACTGAACATTTTTTCTCTCTGTTTTTCCCCCTTCTTTTTCCCAGAGGCCATATGGGCATTTTGGCTTGGAGCTGAAGCACAGGACAGGCTGGTGCAAACAAGCAAACTTTGCATATGGACTGCTGCTTTGTTACGGCAGCTAATGTCAGCTCGGCTGTGAGCAGAAATATGTTTAAAGAGGATATGAAATAGCAATACAGCTGGTTAAGCAAAAGTTTCCACTTTAGAAACCTCCTGAAAAGGAAGGGAAGAATTAAGGAGGTGCCAGGGGAAGAACAAAAGAATGAACCTAGCTGAAATAGTGCTATTAGGATAAAATCACTCTCTGAATCCGTTCGGGCAGTGATGGATGGGATGTGTATACAGCTTAGATTACAGGACATTTTATTTTCCCTGACCTGTCTGTTACCTACCACGCGAGTTTACTGTCTCATTTTTAAGCAGTTTTATGAGAGGCTCAAATTTCATCTACACTGAAACTCTTCTCCCCTCTTGGCAGTCCAAAAGGATCTCTCTTTGGCTCAGTAAACTGTGAATTTTCCAGTTCCTTTTGGAGGCCTTACCCAGGATGATCCCAAGATCATCCAAGATCGTTTCTATTGGAAAGCAGAACAAGGTGTCCTGCTTCGGTGTAAACAGAGGTTGGTTTTCCAGGCTGCAGCTCTGTTCCTTTGCAATCAGGTACTTTGTCTGCCAGCAGTGGACTATAGCAGATCTTCTTGTCTGCTGCTCGTAAGCCATGAAATATAATAGAGATGTTTGAAATATTTTGTTTATACTCTTAAGAGTGAAAAGCAAATCCTTCGGTACTGTGCTGTGACCACCAGGAGAAGTGCCTATGGGTAAATCAAGAGCAAACACACCCCGAATGTGCCCAATTTAAGTAAGTGACACCGAAGTAATTACTGAATTTTAAACAAATCCAGAGCTTCAGATAGTGGCTCTGGTTCAAGGCAAAGGCGCAATTACATCTTCTATTAAAAATGCTAATGACTCCAAAATGGGGTGGAGGGGGGGCAAAGGCATTGTCTGATTTTAATGAAACATGTTTTCCTTTTGCATTTTATTTTAATGAGAGAGATGTCCTATTAAGCCTAATACAGTCAAACTTGTGATAAAAGCCCTTATCAAAAACCCTGCCATAGAAAAAATAAATTAATTTAATTGTGGTAGCTAAACAAAATGGACCATTTTTTAGATCAGAAGTGAAAGGGAATATGATCTAATAACGCCGCACTTATTAGTATTTCTGATATGTAAATTAAAAGCATTAAGTGAATGGCAAGTTGATCTATAGCTTCCCTAGACAAAGTAATAAATGTGAGCCAGCTTTTTTACACAGAAAACTGATATAATTAGAAGGCTGTTAACATTTTTTTTTTAGCTGCGTGAAATGAACAAGCCACAGGAGACCAGTTCGTCATAATAATTAAAGTTCAGGAATAGCTTTATATTACCATAAGTGAGATTTGATAGATATCTTTTTAATTTACTGTAACTAGCTGCTTGTTTCTGTTTTTTCCCCTCTATTTATTTATTTATTTTTTAATTTAAAAGAAGGCAGAAATAAGTATCTTCTTTAGGTGATGGTTCTGCTTGTTTTGGATACTGCCTGGTCTGTTGTTTGCCCAGGGCATACATTAAATATCTTCCTAATGTGAGGAACATATGGGTAACCACTTCACAAGGACATGAGCAAACAGATTCAACAATTTCTCTCCCATCCAGGGAACATACTGAACACAATCACTGCATGTTGCTGAATTTCAAAAGTTCCTTTAACTCCAAATGCATTCTTTACAATTAAATCGTATGAAAATTTTCTGTTTTCTTTCAAGTAGACTAAAGATCTTCATTTTGATGCAAAATGATGCCAGTGGTTTTTGCTTTAAAACTTCTTGCTTGTTTGTTTTGGACGCTGTGAAACTAAAAGCCTGGCATTTGGTTTGGTCTCTTGAGCTCTTGGGGTCTCTGAAAATCCCCTTGAGCCTGGCGGGTCGGGTGGTCCCTCTGGCTGGGGACCTGCTTGGAAGGTGAGAAGTGTCTTTGGTGCCCGCGGGAGGCAGGATTACTCCTCCATTTGAAGCACAAGTTGTTCTTTCTGGACCCGTGGCTCCTTAACCTGTCTTCGCTCACGTTCTTTTAACTTATTCAGCCCTGTCTTTCCTTATTCAGCCCTAAATTCCCTCCTGATACATCTCCGAGCCTACTTGGAGTTGGTGCCGCGCGGCTCACTTAAGGCCAACAAATAACTTTGTCCCAGCGCATGCAAGTGTCTTCGGCAATAAATAAAAACCGAATCACAGCGCAGTGGGGAGCCTGGGACCTGTGTATCAATTCCAGTGCTGCTTAGCTCAGACGTTATGGAAACACAGCCCGGCTGTCGCAGGTGTCAATGCTTCAGTGCTGGGCTGATTTTCTACTTTACTTCTAATGGAGAATGGACCATTCACTGTCCTGGGGCAGGGGGGACAGGACCCACTGTAATTTGTTTAACTTACGGCTATTCTGCTCTGTCCGTGTCTCCAGCAGACTTTAAGTAGCATCAGTTCTGTCCTGCAAGGAGACAAACTCTTAGTTAAAGTGTTTCCCCCACAGTTGTTCCCACCAGGGATGGGTGCAGTTTCTGTAAACATAGACATCCAATTTGTTTTGACTTTCGATCGTCATTTTCAAAATGTGGATCTAGGTAGAGAGCCCTATTTTCTCAGTAATGCCCAGGGACATACATGGCAGAGCTGGCAGCGTGTGTTACAGGTTTATATAAATGGAACTGAAGTGCAATTTTTCTCTGTGTCACTGACAACACTTTCCAAACTAGCGAGCAGCCTTTCTGTAGGAGCTGCATCTCAGCAGCATCTTTTAGCCCTGGTGGAGAATGGGAGAGTAAAGAATAGCAGAGATAGACCATAAATAAGAGGTGCGAGTTAGTGTTGCTTAGGAAACAAGGATTTGAGGGAAAGGGTGGGTTCAGGAGTCAAAGAACATATTACTGGCAGATAGAAGCTTGGAAAGCCTGGATTTATCTGTAGATGATAAGCTGGCCTTTTGATCCCTCTCAACATTTTAATCTGGTCCTCAGTGTTTTTCCTTAATTCCCTGAGGAGGTGTTAAGAATGTGTCTGGGCTAAAGCTGTATGCAAAATTTGAAATGATTTGGATTAAATTCTGAATATTTTGAGGGCTTTAATGCAGCCCTGGGTGCATCACTGAGTTACTGACTTTTGCCTTGATTCCGTGTCTTCACAGCTAAGTAAGAGACCTCCCTTCACCTAAAGGGCTTTCAGGGGAGCACCTGGAGATCTGTTTTTTAGGCTGACAGGCATTAATTAGCTGAAAAAAATGGCTTGAAAAAAAAAGAAAACCTCACCTTGGTTTAATAATGCCTGTCCCCGGTGTGATCTAATGCAACAGGGGGAATTGCCTCTGTGCTCTGCCCCAGCGAGCTGCTATGGGAGAACAGGGCTCCTTGCTAAAACTCCTGCTCATTCCTGGCCCTGCACACGAGCTTTAGGAGACCTGTGTTTTATCCCCAGATCTGTTGTTTTTGGCCACAGTTTCTTGACGCTGAGAAATGTCCATCTTCCATCATGGTCCCTGAGCATGTTATTGCATTGCTACCTACTTTACAGTATGATTTTGGGATTAAATTTCTTCGTTTTCATGAAGACTGGGCAGTTTGGGGATAACGAGTGTTGCTTATGGCATTAGAAACATATTTTATTGATATGAATGCACTTGTGGGTGTTAACAATTTAGTTGTGAGCTCCCATGCAAACCACCCTGTCTTAATTCTGTCATCTCAAAGTACCCTAGGGAGGAGAGTAAAATCCCACAGTCAGACTGGAAAGAACATTCCTGTCATTCTGATTTCCTAGTGCTTCCTATTAGCCCCGGCCTCTCATCAGCGCTACCCAGCTGAGAATTTATGTTTTAATGGGCAGAGCACTTTATTACCCCCAGGGTTCTGAACCAAGCCAGAATTTATGTCCCATGCCTCTGAAATACCATGCATTTATTTCCCTGGTGCTCAGAAGTGGAATTGAATCTGTTACGGGTCCAGCTCGGTCCGTATGCTCTGATGAGAAGAGGCCTTGCGTGTGTTTCCATTAGAAACCCCATACAAGTGGCAGCCAAGGTGGGCGAAAGCGGTTGGTAATGAGGATGGAGAAGGGATCATGGAAGTGAGAACTGCCTTAGGGTTATTTAGGGCTTTTTAGGGCTTCTTTTTTGTAAATTTAGCGTTTTCTAGAGATGCCGCCTTTAACAGAGTGCAGTGACCAGCATCTTGCAGCTTGGGATCAGCGTGTTGGGCTGGTGCTCCCTGCAGCCCCTTGGCTCCAGGCTGGTTTGGGGAAGGACACTTGGAGGCTGTTGCAGTGATCCTGGCCTTGGCAACTTGTGCCATGTGCCAGTCAAACCCGGGAGCTCGGCAGTTAAAACAGCTCTAATCTCTCTGCGAGCCTCCGCTCCCCGAATTTCCAATTCTGACGAGTCTCAATTACAGCTCCCACTCTGGCAACGCGGCCGTTAGCTGCTCGCGGTAAAACTTCTTCCACTTGTTTCCAAGTAGCAGGCGCCACTGGTTGCTTAGTTATGTGGTGGCCCAATTTCTTTGCTGTAGATGTAGAATGGAATTATTTTTGAGATTATAAAGATAGTATATAAAATGAATTGTAGTGGGAGTTTGCTGTGTTTCCTTAGGGCCAGAATCATGACCCAACCATTGAAATGTTGGCAGGCACTCGGGAACAAGAAGTGTGTATACATTTGTGTGTGTAGAGCATGAAATAATTACTATTTCTAGAGGTGACTCAGAGATGATTGAGTTCATCTAAAAGAATATTCAGGATTTTTTCTTAAAAACAGATTACATCTAAGAATAGAGAAAATTGAAAAAGTTGGAAAGACAAATGAAAAAGAGCAGAGTAAAAAGAAGTCACAAAGGAGGTGAAAAGCAAAGGTTGTTTCTCAGTGGAAGAGTTTGGTGCATCCGTGCAGGAAAAGGGGTAGCCACGTTGTGTTTTACCTTGCTCCAGGGCATGGGTCAGTCGCCTGTGACTTGGTGCACCAACTTGTGTTCGTGTGGTCGCGGGAGGCCGGGCGATGAGTCAGTTCAAAGCCTGCGGCTACTTTGCTGTATTTTCTCTACAGAGAGTATTTGGGAGATTGTTTGTGCGTAAATAATTGTTAAACTGGTGATTAACAGAGGCCTCTGCCATGAAGACGCTGGAGTGGCGGCTCGTCCTGGCCTCCCCGTGCACCTGCCTGTCGCAGCTGGGCTCGGGCGGCCGGCGCGAACGGGGAATATTTTTTCCGTTCCCTGGAATGACAGTGACTCACCGACACAGGGAATTTCTGCATGTGGCTCTTTTTAAGCCCTCCTCTCCCTGTGTCATCATGCCAGCAGGTCCTGCCTGCTGCAGCAGGTGGCACCTCGCTTCCCTGCGTGGCAGGAGCTGGTGCTGCTGTGATCCCGCTGTTGCGGAGCTCTCTGTTCCTCCAGACGCTCTTCTCTCGGGGGCTGGATGCTGAGTGTGACCTGTTACCAACATGTTGCTGTGCTCCATGTACGTGCTTTGAATCTGGAGTTGAAGAGGAAGCCCCAAACCTTCCTTTTCTGACACAGGATCGTGCCCTTTTAATATGAAAGCATTTTGCATTTATTTAATCATTGCCGCCTGGAGGAGTTTTTCCAAGCATTTAATATGCGTTATTGTTGAGAAGCTGTTAAAGAGGTTTAATTCATTTATATTCATTTATGTTGCATCACAACAGAACATCCATTTCCCTCTAAAACCATATTGCACTGAGCACTGGAATTCTTTCCTTGTAAATGCTTGGTTGAAGTCTTGCTCCGTTACACCATGCTCACAGGTTGCGTAGTACTTGGCAGTCAGCGTTACTCTGGGTTCTTGCTCCTTCAGTTTGGAACTGGGTATATGTCTCTCTCTAAGAATATCAGGTTATTTTAGAAACAAGATTTTTTCCTTTTGGATTCTCCAGTTCTTTGTGAGATGCACTGCTTGTTAGCCAGCACTGGATTAGCCTTGCTGAGATACCTGTGAGATCCTCTTTGCAATTACAAAAATTAAAGGCCCTAGTTATCATCAGATAGAAAGTTTCTGTAGGAGGTAAGCCCTGATGTACGTTCTTGTTGTGAGCAGTGCAGACCTGGCTGTTTGAGCTTCAAAATAACATAATTCCGGTTGACTTTAATGGATGTCATTGTAATGTTTGTTGCTTAAAGCTATTTACCTGCTTTTTTTTCCAACTGAATTTCAAAGAGCTGCATTACCTTAAATATACTAGGCAGTTATGAAGCTAATGATGCAGAAGGTAATTTCAATTAAGAGAAAAATATTTAAATTAGCAGCTAGGAATTCAGCATCTGAGTTCTGCAGGAAAGCGAATATATCCGCTGGCACAAGGCACGAGTGGGTCAGGTCTGAAGAATTTAACCTTATCTCGGGTGAGAAGGGAAGTTACAGCCTCTCGGTGGCTTTGGGTGAAGGAACCAGCAGCTGGCGGGATCACAGGGAAGGCAGGTGCTCCTGCACGGGCTGCTTAACCCATGCAAGGCATTGCCGTAGGACGTTGTATGGGGAAGGTTTACGGGTTTAGAAAGGAGATGATCTATGGAAGCAGCACCTCTGCATGTGGTATTGCCTTTGCTTTTAGCTTTTATTTTTGTTTTCTTTCCTCTCCCCTCTGTCACTTAGGTCTAAGAGCTGGGTAACAGGTATTTGTGTACGCAGGTTATTGACGTGCAGTGACCGTTTGGGTGCTGAATGAGATCTTGTCATTTTAATATCTCCCTTAATTTGAAGTCACCTGATTTAGTTAAATCGTATGTCAGTCTCTTTGCTAAGGCAAAGCCTGTCCCTGATTTTGTATTAGGAGGTGGGGCCATTCCTTGGGTGATCTGGAGCCCTAGAAGGAAAGTTTCCCCTTTATTTTGGTGCGTTGTCAGGGGAAGAGGTAGATTGCAAGCACTGAAATCCAAAGCATCAAAATGATGGCTTGCTTTAAAGTGCCGAACGTGTAAAGCACTTGAGTGGAGCTGGAGTGGAGCTGCTAATCCCTATTTCTGTTCCCCCACTGCATAGCAGGCGGCTGCAGAGATGAGCAGGGTGCGACTTGCCTTTATTTTTGGTTAGAGCCCGCTGCAATCGCATCCCTCCTGCTCCTGGCACATCTCCATGGGGCCTTGCTCTTCACCTGCCCCCCAGGGAAACAGTCTGTCAAATCGTACAACGTTACCTTCCCGCTGCTCCTTTCTCTCTGCAGTAACCCTCTGCATTACACCCCATTCAAAGCCGGTTGCAATTTTCTTCCCCTGTATTCCTGGGAAATCAATCAGCAGATGTTGTACAATCCACTGCATATTCGTGTCTGCCTTTGTTTCCAGGCTGTCTTGGTCATTTAAGAGACAGTTAAGTGGAAGCAAAGGAGAAGAAAAAAGAGGAGGAGGAGGAAGAAACAGATGGTCACTGGTGTTGCTGAACAGCATTACCCACAAAAATCTCCTCAAATTGGCAGCCACAAGGCATAGTGGTGCCAGACTGCAGATGTACTGACACGGGCTTCAGACTTTCCTTTTCCTGTGAAGCTGCACTTGCAATAGAGGAGACTTAGCAGCAACGCGTGGAGACCATATGCAGCATCTCGGATGCGGGGGGAGCAGGCCAGGGCGGGCAGCGCTGAGCACGGCGTCGTGCGCGTGCGTCGGGCGATGACACCCGGGCGCTCTTGCAGTCCGGATGGAGAAATATTGCACGAGTGCTTGTGGGTAGAGCTAGTTTATACTCTCACGATGCATTAATTTCTGCGTGGTTCTAGGCGAGCTGTGGGAGGCCGCGTGCTGCAGCCCTTGCAGCCGCCGAGACGCACACGGCTGTTACCGTGGGTGCTCGGCGGGGATGNGAGACCATATGCAGCATCTCGGATGCGGGGGGAGCAGGCCAGGGCGGGCAGCGCTGAGCACGGCGTCGTGCGCGTGCGTCGGGCGATGACACCCGGGCGCTCTTGCAGTCCGGATGGAGAAATATTGCACGAGTGCTTGTGGGTAGAGCTAGTTTATACTCTCACGATGCATTAATTTCTGTGTGGTTCTAGGCGATGCGCACGGCTGTTACCGTGGGTGCTCAGCGGGGATGGCAGCGGTGCAGCTTCTTGTGCAAATCCTGGGCGCGCCCCAAGTCATCTCTCTGTTTATGCACATTAAGTACCCATACATTCCTGCCTCCATGTCTACCCATGCATCATTCCTTGATTTTGGGTGCACGCACGTCCCTCCAGGAGTTTTCCTTGCCTGTATCAGTGATGTGCCTAGGGAGACCGACAGCCCCAGTACCACAGGGTGCAGCATTCCCTTGAGTCCTCCCTACAGAGTGATTGCCACCGTCCTGCACTNATTAAGTACCCATACATTCCTGCCTCCATGTCTACCCATGCATCATTCCTTGATTTTGGGTGCACGTACATCCCTCCAGGAGTTTTCCTGGTCCACCTTGCCTGTATCAGTGATGTGCCCAGGGAAACCGACAGGCGCAGGACCACAGGGTGCAGCATTCCCTCGAGTCCTCCCTGCAGGGTGATTGCCATCATCCTGCACTCTCACACGGTGCCTGTTTGTAGGCCAGGCCTTTCACCACCTTTTTGTTCAGACATAGTTTACTGGAAACTCACTTTCTGCTACTGAGATGCATCACTTTATTTTTATTTTTCCAAGTGGGTAGTTATTTACTGCCTGGATAGATGATCTCTTCATGTATTTTCTTTCATGATTCTTTGCCATGGTTGATATTTGCATTTCCTCCTGATTTCGCATTGTCTAATTTATAGATAGGAAGAAACAGGCAGACTAAAATACATTGCAACTCTGAAGCTAACTCTTAGCTCAGAAACTGAGCTAAGTTTGTGAAACTGAGTTTATAAACTGAGCCTGTTTATGCAGCTCATTAAGGGTCTTCTGCTTAAATAATTATGTACTAAATGTCCTTATGGTTCACATTTTCTTCCAATTTCAATTTGAATCCCTTTACGGGCTTCAGAAACGTCTTGATTTTAACATAGTAACAGGCATGTGCCTATTTTTATTTTATTTTATTTTAACAGTATGGCGGTTTCCTAGACAGTGCCTGTTTTATAAGACTGTTTATAGAGATCTATATTTCAAGCAGCAGGGATCATGGTCTATATTTCACCAGTGACCTACACCTGGAAACGATATAAAATCATTGCTGAACGGCAATCTAAACAGCTTACATCTTTTCTTCAGCAAAGCTTTTTGTTCTGTTGGTATCATAACAGGTGACAAACCCAAACATTACAGTGAGTTATTTAACATAATTTCCCGAGCTGGACATACCATTCAAAGCCAGTGATTTGTTTTGCTTCTGCTTGTGTTGAATTCTCCACGGGCCCATGCAATGTGACCGCGTTATGTGACATTTGAAGTGATTTGCCCTATAACTCTCCCAAATGACTTTTTGTCTGGAGATTTGTGTGCTGGGGTGGTTTTTCTCAGCGCTCTTCTTTGCTCTCTGCTTTCCCCTTGCTTCACCCTGCACCAGGAACCTGGGAAACCTGGAGGTCTGGGGACACATGGGCTGCAACCAGCCTGTGACCTGTGCGGTGGCACTGGCCGTAAGTGCTCCAAACGGAGCAAAGTGAAAGCATTTAAGTACCGTTGTCCCTAAATTAAAATTACAAGCTGGTTAAAGATGCTTGGAGAAGACATGATAAAGTTAAAGAGAAAATATACCACGAGAGCATGTTATTAGTAATGTATGCAAATAAATTTACTCTGGCAAAGCTGTCCTACATTTTTAATTCATGAGTTTGCTAAAATAGGGAAAGGTAATTGGCCTTTTAATTATAATAAAACATTTTTCAAATTGCTATTGTTGTAATTAAATGCTTTTCTCTTTTTCTTTGGTTATGGGTGACTATAAGGACGTGGGGGTGCATGTTGGGTGCAGAGTGTTTTTATTTTAGCTGTTGTATGAGCGGGAAGGCTGGAGAGGGCCGGTGTTTGGGTACCCACCGGGCTGCCCGTAGCCGATGCGACGTTGTGCTGCAGATGCCAAGATGATGCTCTGGGGACCCTCTCCTGTGCCCGCGGGTTGTTCGAGCAGGGACCTGTGGTCTCGTTTTTGTTCCTTGGCAGCGGGGGACATGAGTGCATCCACGGAGCCCGTGACCAAAGCACAGCAGCACGTTCTGAAGAGATTACGTATGCATCTACCTTCATCAGAAGCAAAACCACTTCATTAAGCATCCACAGAATGCAAAAACGAGAGGAAAAGTGGTTTTCTTGATGAGATAAACACATTACAAGTTACTCATTATACATAAAATAATAGCATATACTACACGTTCCAGGGAGCGCAGGCTGGAAAGTGTGTCACCACTGCCACATTCCTGTCATTTCCTGGGTATTCATCTAGCAGGTACTGATTCAGGGGCTGTAATTGGCTTGTTATACACTTAAATTAAAAAAAAAAGTCCCCCTGAATCTCCAGCAAAACTCTTCAAACTTCTGCACTGAAAGCTGTGCTGTGCATTTATATGCATTTGAATTTGAATGTGAATGTGAAGAACAAGAAGTTGAATTTTCAATCCTCTGATGGATAGATGAATACATGAGTTGAAGAGAGAAAGACGAGTAAATAGAAAAAGAAAGTAAAATAAAAGGCTTTTAATAAGCCTCGTTTTTGTGCACTGCTCTGGGAGCAGAACCGTCTGTCCCCTTGCCTCAGACACCATCCCTTTTATTCACGTGGATCTCTCAATTTTAAATTAAAAGGAAAAAAAAAAAAGGGAGAGTTTTAGGGATGCCTCATTATCTGTATTTTCTTTATGGAAACAACTCCCAGTGCAACTTGATGTTCTCTTCAGGGCCCGGTGTCTGGGCAGGAGCTGGATGGCGCGGGGAGCCTTTTGGACGCGTTTTGCAGCTTGCTGTTTTAATTAGAGCATTGTCATCTCGTGGCTGTTCGCGCAGCTCCAAAGCAACGTCGTGGCCTGCTGGGTTATTCACTAGATGTTCGCGGGATTGATCTGCCTCCGGCTTTCTCCTCTCTTGATGCTTTCATTCCCGGGAGTAGTTTTCTGATGGGGCTGGGGGCACTTTGTAAATATGGCTGAAAACTGAGGGGAAAAACGTGCATCGGATGGAGGGAGATATTTGCCTTCTCCCTGCAATGCCCTCTTGCAGGGGCTCTCCCCTAAATTCAATCTTTTCCCCTGCTTTGAGTCTTGACTTCCAAGAGAATTTTTTCCCTTGTTTTCTCAAATCTCTCATTCTTTATTTTTTTCTTTTCTTTATTACTTTTCCCCCTTTTCTCTGATGTTTAAGTGTTTCAGGATTGCCAGATTTGCTAGATTGCCCCACAATCCCAGACTGAAGATGCCATTGCTTCTCCCCAAATAAGTATATTTGGGTTAGTTACTTCTTCAGAACGAGCAGACTTGCACGCAGGTACCGTCCCCTTCGGAGCGCACAGTCGAAGCGGATAAAACTGGTTCACCTGATGTTCCTATATTAACAGCAACTTAAAAACTAGCATAATTTGGAAACCTGAGGATGCTGTTTAATACCATGTTGCGAGGGACATCCCGTTCCTAAGGCCAACGCGGAGGAGCAAACCCAGCGGGGATGGAAGTCGCCTTCCTCCCCTCGTACGTGCGTGAGTTCTTATCAAAGCAGTTTATCAGCCGATCTCATTTTCAATTATAACCCGCAGAAGCATTCGTATAATTAGCTGTGCTGCTCTAATCCTCTTGAAAACAAAGTCTGGGCATGGGGCAGCTGACAAATTGAAGTGGTAGCAAACACCTAATATATATTTTAATAAGCAATGTCTCACCTGTGTATCTAATGAATTCCAATGGTATCTTGATTTTTTTTTTTAATATAACTTAGAAAAGATGTAAACTTTGAACTTGATCTTCTAGCCAGAATTCATTGTATCTTGATTTTTTTTTAATATAATTTACTGTCCTCAAGAACAGGAGTTACTTTAAATCCAAACAGATCCTCATCTTTTGCCCCCCGCAATCCGCCACAGAGCTGGCGCTGGCTTAGGAGAGCCCCTCATGCTCCTGCCCTGCACACTGAGCCTGCGCTTTAGGGAATAGTCCCCGAGGTGCTTCCTGGTCACAGGACTAGTAGGTCACACTTCATTATTGTGACTTACAGAGATAATTCTGGGACCTGGGGCAGGTTTGCTGCTACTCAGCAAGTCGTGGGTGAGCTGGGACCAGGGGTGCAGGACCAGCCTGCAGCGACGTTGTGGAGCTTGTTCTGATTTCAACTCTGTCTGGTCGAGTTGCTTTGAGTTTTCTCTGTTTAATGAGTTACATATTGGAGGGTTTATTTGGATGAAACCTGTTTTTTTTTTTGAGTTTTAAAGCCTTTTGGTCTTCTTCAGGGAGCTCATTATGAAGCAAAATCCAAGGTAGTGGATGTTGAAGCTCTGGCTGACCCGAGAACTTGTTATACCTGATATTAAAAAAAAAAAGTTGGTCACAACATGAGCTTTCCCTCCTTGTTCTGCAGGGGTGACATAGCAACTGGAGTTTCCTCCTAGCAGTGAATGAATTGGGTATACGTGTTCATGGCTGCTCACGTTGACTTTGCAGCCCTTCTCTTGAGATACTGCAGATAGATACTGGCTGCTGCAGTTTTCCTACTAGTCCCAGAGCTGGGCAGAGCTCTTTGAAACAAAATCCTTCAGTAAATAAAACCTCANTGACTTTGCAGCCCTTCTCTTGAGATACTGCAGATAGATACTGGCTGCTGCAGTTTTCCTACTAGTACAGAGCTGAACGGAGCTCTTGGAAATAAAATCCTTCAGCAAACAAAACCTCAGCGAGGAACAACACCTAATTTTCCTTCTGTGGGTGGAATGCGAGGAGGAGAGCGATGAAAGCTGAGAAACAAATGAATTTCATTCTTCAAACAGAGCGTCATCTTGAATGGTGTTACTTGTAGGGCTGTGGGATGGTTTGTACTCTGTCTCCCTCCTTGGCTCGGATTAGCTGGCACACAAGTAGCCCATATGAGGACCTGCGGGAAGATGCCAGGACCTACAGGGTCTCTTCTGTGCTGGAGTCTCCTTGAGGACCCCGCTGGGACCTGGTTAATCTCCTGCACCCCTTTTCATCCATGAAGTATTGGGTTGCCCCAACTGGGACCCTGGGCTCTCCTGGCTTCATTCCAGAGCTATTTCACATTCTGTTCTATGATCAAGTTACTCTGGAGGTTTTTCCCCTCTTATCTACACTCAAAGAACAAGCTCAGGTTTTTCTGTCCTGCTCTTTTGCAAAAGCAAATGGCTTGGAAACCTGAATTCTGCCAGTTCACTTGATTCTCCAGAAAACAATGTTGAATGTGCAAGATCATGTTAATAAAAGCACCACATTGCTAGGTGGCTGTTCCCAGTGCTGTATACAAGCTAGGCATAACCCTCCTTCACCAGTTTCCTCCTTTGATAAATGCCTAGAGCTGAATTCGAAATGTCTCGGTTATTTTTAACCATGGTAGCAGAGCCATCTGTATTGTATCTGATGAAGTTCACTGATAGAGCAAATTGATTTATTCGCTCTCCTTACAAGTTATACTAAGCTTTATGTTATAAATAAACTGTCTTGAAGCACATGATGTCATTGAGCTTGGAACTCTCCAGATAAATTCCTACTTGAGGGGCTTGTGCTTTTTGTGTGAATTTGAAGTAGTGCAGATTGTTGTGTCTCTTTTCTGCCTCTCTCTGTCTTGTGGAATGCAACTTCTCTGAGGCCAGGCCTGTCTTTTTGCTTCACGTTTGTGTGAAATAGAGGGCCCAAATCCAAGACTAGTGTTCTCATTTGTTAAAGCAGTAAAAATATGAAAACAGAACCACAAAATTGACAGCAGGATTTTCAGAAGTACACAACGATGTGCCTGAATCCTGCTGTTTGTTGCTATAAAATACAAGTCGTTAATGAGGGGTAAGCAGGGCAGGTACAGGAGAGCTTTATGCAGTGGCAGGTGTGAACCGAGTTTGGTACTGAGATCTCTCTGATTCCTGTTCCAGGAGNTTTTCAGAAGTACACAACGATGTGCCTGAATCCTGCTGTTTGTTGCTATAAAATACAAGTCGTTAACAGGAGAACTTTATGCAATGGCAGGTGTGAACCGAGTTTGGGCCGGAGATCTCTCTGATTCCTATTCCAGGAGGTAACTGCCCAGGAGAGCTTTGCCTTGCTCCGAGGATCACTGGTGCTCATGGAAATCCATGGGGAAGATGCTCCTGGCAGTAAGAACAGGACATACGGGATGGGGGAAAGGCAGTGAATGCTGTCGTAGCTGATTGCTTACAAGACAAGGGGAAAAAGTAGCTTAGTTAAGGCAGGACTTGGAACACGAGGCGGGCTGGAATCCTTGCCCCTGTGTTCAGGGATACTTTTTGGGAGCCATTTAAGACAGGAGATGGCACGATGGGCACCATGGATGATGCAGATTTCCGTGCAATCGAAGGGAAAACGACCAATGCCTTAATTGACATCTGAGGATTAAAAGGTAAAAGCTCAGTATCCTCTATTACTTATTGTCAGTTAGGAATTACGTTGCATATGTGTAACAAACCATTGCATTTTAAAAATGGGACAATAAAAAAGCTGCTGTAATTTAAAAGCAGCCAATTTCCTAGGAGTACAGTTTGCAGCTCTGTCACTTGCTAATCACTTTGTTAAACATAATAGCCATTCTTGTCTCGAGGCAGTTAATCATGTTGTGAATGCACTTATCAGCGCATATTAGAAATACAATACAAGACTTCCCGACAGAGGAATGGATGCAATTATTGCAATCAGTATACATTTAGCTACTGTCTTATCTTGCCATGTTTTTCCTTCCTTCTTTTCTCTTTTTTTTTCTTTCTTATTTGAGTAGTCCAGCAGTGACAGTTTGTCTCCCAGTCAGTATAAAAGACACTTGAAAGTGTTGTTAAACTCAGCAGAGCTGCCCCAGCGCAACCTGTAGATATAAATGAGAGATGGCTGCTGGCTGCTGACCCAACCGTGTTGGAAGTTCCTGTCTTTAAGTGTTGTAGTGATGGTTTTTTAAGACCTCCGAGCGTTTTCCCTGGAAGGGCTGTGAATTTGCCTGTGGAGGGATGAGCCGGGAGCCCAAGCTGCTGCATTTGAATTAGGAGCTCAGAGCATGCGGATGAACTCGCCTCCCCCCTGTTCTTCCTAAATCTAAATCAATAGCAGTGAGGGATCTCAAAGTTTTTGAAAGGGGATATTGAAACAGCATGAAAGCTAATTGCTTCCAGCATGACTACCCGCCAGCAATGGGTGTAAATACAGCTGTCTCGAAGAATGCCAGAACTCAACAAAATCTGAAGATTTCAGCTAAAATTTTTCCAGGCTGAGCACATTCTTGTAAGAGGAGGAAGAGAGCTGGGGTTGAGGGGAGCAAGAGGAGGGAAGGAATTATGAAATCCTGAAAAGATTGGGAAAATAGAAGAATGTAAAGAGAATGATTTTGTAAATTCTGCTTTACTTTAACCGTTAACGCTAAGATTCTAGATATTTTATGTAGTTTAGGGTGATTTGCAGCACTTGCAGGAAGCTGCCACCCTTGTCTAAAAATCCTTTCATGTGCTGCTTTGTTCTTGCTGGCAGCTGCTCCTTGGCTTCGGCGATGCTTTTAATTGTGGTGAGGAAAATGAAAGAAGTGCCCAAGCCCTGTTCCTCTCCCGGGGGTGACAAGGGGGTCCGTGTAATGCCACATCCCTCCAACATAAGAGGTGCTTGTGCATGGGTTCTGCTTGGGTTCTGCTGGGGTCATACACTGCTCAGATGGCTCTGCCTTGAGCAAAGAGCCTTTTCTTCTTGCAGCCCTTTGTAGACTCCACTGAAAAATGTGCTCGACTGTTTGGATTGAGGCCAGAGGCAGTAAGTTATCCCTAGCATGGGAGATAATTTAATATCCGAGGGATAATCCCTAGGACTAATGGCTGCTGGTCAGCAGGGCATAGTGTATGCAGAGCAGTTGTGGAGTTTGTCACTTCTTTCCTTGCAAGAAGTAATTCCCTTTGCAGATCTGCACCTCTTGGTGGCTTTTGGGAAAGTTAGTGCTGAAGGGAATGAGATTTGGCTGGAAGAGTGAAGTCCTCAGCTTGGAGTCCTTGATGAGCTCCTGCCTGATAACGCTTGATGTATTTGCCTCGCTCCGATGAGTGGCTTGGCCAACGCAGCTCCATGGACATGATGTTAGAGCCTTCTTTTCTTGGGAAATTCACTGAGATTAAACCCTGGGAGGACACACAAAGAAGGGGAGTGGAGAAGAGGGGACAGAGCACTAATTCTCCCCTTTCCATTTCTAATTATTCCTTTTCAGAGCCTAAGTGAATTAACCTCACTTACTGCTCACCTCTGGCCAGACTCATTTATTCATGGTATGACCTTAGCAATATCCCGACAATCCCTCGTGCAGCCCATTAGCTGCCCCTACACTGGGATTTGTTGTGTGTCGGGAAATCATCATCCTGCAAGTGTGACAAAATAATGACTACCCTTGGAGAAGGTGACCTAGTGCCGTTACATGGTGACCATTAGGTTGACCTTCTTTCATGACATTAGAAAATAATTGTGAAATAATTTGAAAAAGACAGAAACATTAAATCTGCCCTTCCAGTTTTTGTCATTTGCAGCTCTAGAGCAATTAGCATGCATTTGGGGGACAAAAATAGGCTTTTCGGGCAGTGACTTACATTATAACGACTTGCGGTTGTCTAGCACTTTTAGTTTTGTCAGAGCAGATCAAGGCTGTAGGCTGATCTTGACTGGCGAGGGGAGAAGGTGCATGAAGTGCCCATGAGCAGCCCTTTTCTGGGTCTGTGCTAAGTGCGGACCCGGATCCAGCCCATCTTGGGCAGCTCATGGATTAATCTTTGCATTGACTGAAACAGGGAAGCTCAGATGCCTCTGGCAGCTTCGCTTTGAGGTATCAACAGTGAGAGGAAAATCTTAATTCAGTTCTTTCATAATTATCAGATTACAAAATAAAACAATTTTATGCACAGCGTGTGTCCCAGGGAAGCGAGGGGAGAGGAGGTCCCGTTTGTGCTCGTGCTAATGGGCTCCGCTGATCCCTGCCCTAAGTTCTTTGAGGATGTTGGCGTGACCGTTTATTTCTTAGCAGAGTGTGAATTAGCTGCACCCTGCCCTGCGCCTTCTCTCTCCATCTGAGACAGATCAGGGGGTGCATTAGGCTCAAAGAAACCTGAGTCTAATTCATTAGATGCTTAATCTTGCTTAAATCTGAATAAAACGTAGGAGGAATAAAATAATTTTTGCCTGTGTTCCTTTAATTTTTTTCGTGCAGGTGGTATTATAGGAGCTTCTGCAGAGGACTCGGTGCCTCTTCTCTCTTAGCAAGCTTTAGAAAAACAGCCCGTCCTTTTAATTTTCCCTTGTCCTTGCTAACTGCCTGGCATTCTCTTTTCCTTTTCACTCTCTGCCTGTTAAACAGAGGATTAAGTTCAAGGTGGTGCGTTAGGATTTTAAAATCCTCAATTTAAAATCCACTATTTGTCACTGTTTTCATGTATCCTCCAGCGCATTAGGTATATTTGTGTCGCAGTCTGCAGCTTGTCTCCTCTTTCCTTTCATTCATAAATCCAGCTCATGGAGAGTTTGGATCTTTAAATCCCCTCTGGTTGAATTGTCTCCCCCAGGAGATCCAGCTGTCAGCCTCAATCGTCATTCTGACATCAAAACCCAAACTGGATGGCTGGTAACTTCTTTCTAGGTCTGTTTGTTTATTTATTTATTTATATTCTCCAAGGTGCTTGATGTATATAAATGAGTGTGATCACTTGCTGCGAATGGCAGGCATGTAAAAATCAAAAGATGTTAAAAATACCAAAGCAGCTTTTTGTTGCAGTTACTGTTTGAGTCCTCCAGGTTCCTGCAAATCCCTTCCCAAGCTCTTCTCTTGAGCTGGGAAGACTGGGAACCTCTCTCTGTATTTTTAATTACGTGATCTGAGTGCCTTATGTAATTGTCTGAGTTCAGGAACTCTAACTTAGTGATGCTCTTCCTTCAACCTACAAGAATTTTGGGAGATGTTCCAACAGTATCCAGGGAAATTGAACGGCTGAACATGTTTTCCATTTCATAGCCTGTTGGAGAAGACCAAGACCATGAATGAAGCACCTTCAATCACACTGACCACTAACCTAGTACAAAGATAGAGGAGCTTGATGGAATATTGGCCCTTTTCTTCTGCTTAGTTACCTGAAGGCAACACATTTTTTTGGCTCCTACATCGTGACACAATAAAGAGGCCAAGAGTTTATCCCATTGCTTTGCAATGTGTCAACAAGGACTTCCAGTGAGTAACTGTTGGGCTACTTTGTCTGCACTATGGAAGTCTCAGCTTCTCTGGTTGATCCTAGTCATTCACACTGTTTAATCCTAGTCATTCACACTGTTTAATTTGAATTTAGGTGAAACAATCACCACACTGACGAAGGCACCCATGCCTGCTTGATACATCTGCAGCACACGCCATGGTAATGAAGTGTCTCACGGGATTATCGTCTTGTTCTTGAAAAGGTCTTTTTGAGCCTCTGCAGAGAGGGATCTTTAGGTCTGTAAGTTACTGCCCTTGCAAAGAAGTTCTCGTATTTTTGAACTTCTTATCCTGAGTTTTCAATCATCATTTGTTTAAAAATCCATCGCTGCTTTATGGCACATTACAGCTGCTTGCACGGCAATGTGAAAACACACCGTGTGATTGTGTAAATATGTGAGGATTTCTGAGTAGTTAAAGAAAAATTATAAGCACCATTTGGGCTGTGATATTAGCTGGTTAGGATTCAGCATAAATCTTTCATCATAAAATCTTATTTTTTTAAAACAAAACAAAACAAAAATAGCTCCTCTATATTTGCACCCAAAATCAGCCCAACTTCCTATTGGATGCATTTGTTATATTCCCGAGCAAGACGCCTTCTCCTGGCAGAGGAGCTTTATTTTAAGAAACACCCAGCACAGCAATAAAGAGGTTCTAAATAGCAGTCAAAATTATTCCAGTGCAATTGAAATGCTCTTTTAAGCCCCTAAAGAGAGCGTGTAGTTTCAAAGGGGGAAAGTCAAGAAAAAGGAACGAATGAAGTTCTAGTGCGCAGGGATACACGGTTGCTGGTGGAGCACACCAATTACACCCAGATTGAATTTGGTCCTGAAAGTCCTATTTTGTTAAAGGCTAACTGAAATAGTATCTAAGGGCCCTTTTACCAGAACAATTTCTGTACACTGTCACAAAGATAGAGGCAAATAAAAATAATTGAGGCAATTGTCTCAGTTCTCTCCAGGGTTGTCATGATGATGTTGATAAAAATCAAATAAAGTGGAAGTTATTGCAAGTTGTTAGTGAGGAGCACAGTTGTGAATTGGCAGTGCACGAAGCCAAAGAGCTTAAAAGGTTTGCTTATTATCTAGATTTATTGTTTTCAGTGGTGGGAAAACGTTGGCTAAGCAAAAACAACATGAATAATACCTGGTCTTGGTGGTGTGGCTTGAAGAGAAGTAAGGTTTTCTTCTTCTTTATATGGCTTTTACTAGACTACTAAAAACTGCTGTGTCGATCCATCCATTCTTAACAGGTTTAAGAGTTTGACTTTATCCTGTATATCCATGTACATAGCCCATGCATTTGTGAAGAGCAAGGACTAATAGGGAGGTCCAAGAAGACCAAGATGAGGCACCAAGGAGCGGTTTGAAAGAGCCCGTGGTTGGTATAAGTAAACTGAGTGTTAGAATTAGGTTCCTATTAGACGTCAGAGCAAATTGTAAAGTTTGATTTTGAAATGCTTCAGGGAAGGCAAGAGAGCCTCCTTTGTAACTCCGTACATTTCCCTACAGCCTGACGTCCATCCCGTACTGAATTTGCTTACCTTCAAAGACACGTTGACGTGGAAGCCTGTGTAAATGTTCAACACATCCAAGTGTGGTTTCCTCCGGCTTCCAGGGCTGTTCATCCCTCTTGCAGTTACAAGCCACTCTACAGCTTGGTGCCTTGAAAGGCCATTACAGTGTAATGAAAAAAAATGTTGAGCGAAAGAAGAGTTTAGTAGGTTTTAATATCCATTGCCATCACCAAGTCAAACTTAAGGTGTAGCACAAGGTAGAATATTTCACCCCTGTGACTTGGTCTCAAGCAGACTATTTGCTTGAGGAGGGTGTCCCTGGTAGAGGACATCCAGCTTTAAAGGTGTTTTCTGCTGTTAGTTCCTTTGGTCAATGCCTGCAGAGAGGAAAGCAGCAGCCAGCAAAAGTTAAGGGCAGAGGGTATGTACCTCCTTGTAGCTCAGAAACTGGATGCTGCTCTGTTGGTAGCTGTTGGGTGTGATTTCCTTCCTTGTCTTCTGGAATCTTAATTTCTTCAGGGGCAGGACCTTTAATGTGGATCTTTTTTCCCAGAGGTCCTAACCATCTGCTAGTGCGTTTGATTTCAGCAGGAAACAGGGCCTTTAAACGTTTCCCAAAGTCTGCTCTTGTGCTTACTCTTCAGTAAACCATACTTAGGAAATTAATACCCTTGAGAGCAATGGAATGAGATCTATATTACTGAAATATCATATAAACTAATGTACCTTGCCTATATAATCCTGTTTGCATTGAATTTGGTGAGAATTCATCAAGGAGAGTAAAAATTTACCATTATTAGCCTTGAAAAAGCTAGAAAATATTCTCTAGCAACACGATTCCAGACATTTTATTATTTTTCAATTACCTAGTGTCTGCTGCATTTTTAGGAGCTTTGTTTACACTGCTGTGTGTCTCGTAAACAGATTGCCATTTACTGAAAACGTTATTTCATGAATGAATGAAACTCATGATTTCCTGTAATAGGCAACTGCACTAATAGAAGGTTCTGACTTTTATCAAGTAAATGGTTGATGAACCGGCTGCGGAGCCAGCAAACCCTCCGCCCCAGCCAAGTGCTCCCGCGCTGCGGCCTCCGTCGTCATCCTTCACGTCCTGCACGTTCCACCCGCTCCAAAAACGCACGGGGCTCTGCAGGTCGGTTAGCAACGTGGATCTGTCTTAATAGCTAATAACAGGCATTTGTTTATTTAACTGCTCACTGTTTAGGCTGTCACTGCCATCATAACATCAATCACTGTATCGCGGCAGTACGTAATTCACTAACTCAATTAGGTTAAGAATAAATTTATTTCAGAAATATTGCATTTCCAAGGGATTCTCTAGGACGTGCTAGGAAGTCTTATCATCAGAGCTTTGGTGGACATTCACAATAATCTACAAGGCTTGAGAAGAGTCTGTGCAGTTCAGTGTTCGTATTTAGTAAGTAATCAGTATAGAGAAACAAAATCCAGTTTTGGATTGTTCTCCATTGACATTTGAAATAGAGATATTTGACAAGGGTTTATCAAAACCCAAGTGCTGAAACCGTTCCAGGTCAGAATTGCAGCCATGCCCACTACAAATATGTATAATATGTATAAAATAATAACTGTGTATGCTGCAAAGCTTGAATGGGCTGTTGGAGACCTGAGATACGGATAAGGCATCATGAAGGTGTGCAAAAAATTTCAGGGTTTGGGGGCTTTGAGCGCCCAGCAGAGGCAGTGTTGGGAAAAGCCATTAACAGACTTGTAAATTGTGGTTTGGGGAGGAGGGCCTGCTTGCTGGAATTTGTGAGAGGAAATAAATCTCAGCCCGTGGTTTCTTTTTCTCCTCTCCCCAGAAAGAAAAATGTCTAATGAATGTCTCATGTCTGAAACACTGGGCTGGATTCATCAAAGGGAGTTAGTAATTACCAAATTGAGAGAATCATGAAGCGCTTTTCTAAATTTGAAAGGCTCATCAAGAATAGATCAGGAGCAGGCAAAATTAATAGTTATGAACTCATTTCCATAGAAATGGACTTATTAGCAAGCATGCCAGCTGCCTAAAATTATAAGGTCTTTTCCTTGTGCTTGCAGGAAATAATCTTTTTTTATAAAAGTAATTTTGACTTTTTATTTTTTATTGCTCTTCTAAACTAGGGTTTGGCAAAGTCCTTCTAAACTGCTTAAAGACTTTACTGGACAACAAAAAATGTGTAACTAAAAAGAGAAGAAAGATGTGGAAGGGAGAAATGATTTGCAGGCCTTAGATTCCATCAGTCTCTTCTCAACAGTGCAAACGCACTTAAGATAAAAATGGAATGAGAGTCAAGAAAAAGCTTAAAAATCTTTATAGGATAAACTTTGGTTTAGTGGGATTTAATGGCTGATAACAGCATGAGCTACAGTCATCGTCTTATCTGCCTGTGGATATTCCACATGTAGCATTTTGTATTCACTTTTGAGGTTTTATCCTGGATTTGTTGCGGCTTTAACCAGGGTGAGGACTTGGAACAAAGGCGCTGGGTTGGTCCCTGGGGTGTCCCGTGTCCCGGGTGCTGTGACACTTGGCTTTGCTCGAAGGCTGAATCTTTGTCCAAAAGAGGAAAAAAGGGAGCCCGCAGTTTAGAGGGAATTCAGTGACCTGCTGTTCCGGAGGTAGCTGGGGACCTGCTGGTGCATAATGCATTCCGGAAAGTCGGATTCCTGCTCGTTAAAGCTCTGTGCTCGGTGGAGAAACTCTAAAAATGCAACCTGGTTAGAATAAGGCAAGTCCAGCTCTCTTCCCAGATCTCCACGTGAAAAGAAGTGGATCCTGCTTTAATCAGTGTTCACATCTCATGGCACGTGGTTTCCTTCTGCGGCAAAGTAGAAAACATTGGACAACTATNAGCTCTGTGCTCGGTGGAGAAACTCTAAAAATGCAACCTGGTTAGAATAAGGCAAGTCCAGCTCTCCACAGTCCACATCTCAGAGTCCTGAGATCTCCACATGAAAAGAAGTGGGTCCTGCTTTAATCAGTGTTATTATCTCATGGCGCGTGATTTACTTCTGCGGCAAAATAGAAAACACCAGACAACTATGGTGTTTTTCCAGATAATGGTTAGGGTTCTCTGTAGAAGCAGGACTCCCCTTGGGTCAGCTTTGCTAATCAGGACTCACCTTGGGTCAGCTTTGCTACNGTTAGGGTTCTCTGTAGAAGCAGGACTCACCTTGGGTCAGCTTTGCTGTAGTCATCTTTGCTTTAGTTTGTTAATATTATTTACAGCCATGGAAGGTTTCTGCATCTGAATCTGCTTTTCTCAGGGAGTCTAGGTCTGAAGAGTATAAAGCCAATATTACAGTTATTTTTCTGGTGTATAAAAGGAAACACAGGAAGGAAGTAATTGAAGGCAGGATGAGCTGAGCTCAGAGAAGTGCTTGTCATTGGGACATGTGATTTATCAGTGCAGCCTCACCTGACACATTATTTAAGTGACAGATCTAAACCCAGCTCATCCATCGGAGTTTGTTCAGAGTTTGAAACTACTCCGAGTGTTGGTGAGTGGCAACTGTTGACTGTAACAGCCGGAATGCAAACTGCAGATCCAGACAGACCTTGACGGCTCTAATATCCAAATCCACAGCTGGGGTAAAGCTCGGGTTTTGAATGTTGTTGCTGTGCTGTGAACAAATCCATTTGATGATGAGATAAAACAAGCCATCAGAAAACATGAGGAGAAAATGATGAAGCTGAGTATTCCGCCCTGGTGCCCACAGTGGTGTTTTTTTGACAGAAATTGCCTAATTACAGCCCTAACATTGTGTAATAAAATTTGTCCTAAAGAGCTTTTGCTGATTGTCTGGTTGGCTACCCAAAAGATGCATTAATAGCTTCTGGTTTTGCCTGAAGGTGGATATAATCTTCTGTCAGCATGGAAAATATTTATCCTCCAGGCATTGGAGCATATGTTTGTGGTGTTCGTTGTCAGAAAGAAAACATGAAAATCAATAATTCCTCCTGATTTTTTTTTTCCTTTACAATTCTGCCTTCAAAAAAGCACATTCTGCCTCTGTGCAATAGGGAAGAGAAAAAGCATGTTTGTGTCTCTGGTCTTTAGAGTGGCAGGCTCAAACGTTGTAAAAGCAGAGCTCTTGGTGTCACTGCTTTATGGTATGGGATGACAAATAACGTGCCGTGGGATGGGACAGGGCTTGAAATTACAGAGGGGCATGTGCAACGCGGGATGCTCGGGACATGACCCTCGCTGCTCACTCGTGTGGGTACCAAGAGCACATTGAAGTCGTTATAGAGTGGCCAACCTGCTGCAANATTCTGCCTCTGTGCAATAGGGAAGAGAAAAAGCATGTTTGTGTCTCTGGTCTTTAGAGTGGCAGGCTCAAACGTTGTAAAAGCAGAGCTCTTGGTGTCACTGCTTTATGGTATGGGATGACAAATAACGTGCCGTGGGATGGGACAGGGCTTGAAATTACAGAGGGGCATGTGCAACGCGGGATGCTCGGGACATGACCCTCGCTGCTCACTCGTGTGGGTACCATTGAAGTCGTTATAGAGTGGCCAAGCTGCTGCAAGCTCAGGTTTTAACCTATTTTGTGAGCCTTTTCTGCTGCAACTCGAGCAGTAGCGATCACATCACTTGTCTTTTGATGTAAAGAGATAAAGCGGTTGGGTCAGCAAGCGGGTTAGCAGCCTTTTCCAGCTGCTCCCTCTTGGTGGTTTGCATCAGCTCCCTTGTCTGGGAACTGGAGCAGGGATTTGCACACTGCTTTGTAAAGTATCTTATTGTTTTTTCTGGAAAAAAAGCACTGGATGAGCCAAAGTTTGCTTGCTGGGTAGGTCTCAGCTGTGGGTATGCTGAGTGCAGCTCAGTAAATCTTGGTGTCTCTGCTCTGTAACTTAAAGATAAGGATATCCGTCTTTCTAACCTCAGGATTAATTATTAACATTTGGGCTGTAGGAGAGTGCTTAGGTGATGGTGCTCACAAAAGAAGCAGAAGTAATTTGTAAATAGAGCTCTGCATACCATGCATTTACCTCCATTGCTTTACCTTTAACTTTTTATTCCCAGAGGAAAAATAAGTAATGCTCACCCCACAGTTACAAGTCTACATCACTGACGAAAAGAATGTTTTCATGAATTAAAAATGAAGATAACCTATCCCCCATTTTTCGTCATGTATAATTTGTGCAAATGCATTTTTTCCCACAAAGATAAAGACCAGTTTGGGTTTGAAAGACTTCCCCCTCCCTCTGCACCATGAGCTCTTTTCTGATGTAGGAATGGACAAGTCCAGTGTAGTGTCTGAGCATCAATATTTGCAGGAATAAAATTATAATAATGCTATATTAAATAATTCAGCAACATCTGTGCAAACCAGTGTTCCCTAGTTTGGGGCTTATTCTGCAAGTTCATAACGATTATGTAGAATGTAGAATGAGTTTAATGCCTGGATTTTCAGGAAACTGGAAGATGTTCTGTCATCTTACCTATGAAATAGAGCCGTCACCCAATGCATAGTTTGATTTAGGCTTTTGTTAGTATCTTGAAAACTACATGTTGAGTCTAGTGGTAATTCTTGCACTGGAAAGAAAACAAAACTGCATTTCGCTGTTGACATCCTACAGATATTTTTATTTATGTGAAATTTTGGGTTTGCCTTTTTTTTCCAGAGCAAACACCTCCTCCTATGAGATCCTGCAGATGGACTTCGAGATTGACAACAGCAGCAGCCTGACAGGAGCCCAGCAAATCACCTGGCAGGTGGAATATCCCCGCGACGACTCCCTGAGCGAACTCGTGGTCTCCGAGATCTTCGTCAGCCGAACTATGTTTGTGGGAATAGTCCCTCTTGCAATGGTAAGAACCTGTTTTTTTTTCCCTTTTGGTAAATGCTTCCTTTGCTTCTTGTTAGTTTTCAAGGAAACGTGAGCCATTTTATTATGTGCTGCTTCCTATGCACCTGCTGCAAGTGATTTAAATGCGAAAGAAAATACATTTCAATAATATTTTATTTACCTGATATGCCGTAATGGCTCCTTGGAAACTGTTTGAGTCTTTTGTGCAAATCCTTTGCCATTTGTGGATTATTGGCCTGGTGCACTGTTAGAGCTCCTTGGGAACTGCTGTCTCCTGGTGTACTGATGTGGCTGCTGTGCGTGTGCACAGGGTAAAGAGTGCAATGGTGCAATTAGCAGGACGTTTTCACTGAAATAAATTAGCATGTGTGTGGGGGGAACCTCACTGCTGAGCCAAACAACTGGACTGTTTTCTGCTTTGTTTTCTTTTCTCCTGATAGGCAAGTGCCTGTCCACTTGCCTATCAGAGCTTAGCGAGCTGCAAAGTGTCAATTTAATATTTGGTTCATTTGGAGTTATGGAGAAGGGGTAGAATACTTTCTGTAGGCTTAGACGTAGGCCAGATTTTCTAGTCAGGGTTTAATGTGTCTGTGTACAGAAAGCTTGAAGCTGATGGTTTGCATGAAAAAAGCAAGTATCTACTTGCAAAACTCAAGAGCAGCTTTTCCTAGGGGGAAGCCTTGGCCTACCTTTGGGCCTTATGGCACTTTTAGTACTAGATGTTCAGGCTGACAAAAATCCTGTGACTTCACTGGGTATGGCCTGTTATAAAGCTAGAGTAACTGTTGTATCTTTGTGAATTTTAATTGGACACATTTAAGGGTTAATTGTTTTTCTTCTGTCTCTCCTTCTTGCTTTTTTAAAAAAACCTAAATATAAGATTTGAGGGGCTGGATCTTACACCTCTTCCCTGAGAAACACCCTGGCCAGCTGGTTTGCTTTCCCATGAAAATTATATTTGCCTTTTTGAGCAGTTTGTCTTTGTTATCTTTCTATTCTACCCTGCAACCAACAAATACTGGCATTTTCCTGTGCACAACCAGCACCACCTCTTGCTAGGATAACAGCAAAGATAAACAAGGCCTCGGCGAGTCTTATTTTCAGTTCCCATTGCCAAAGACTGCACTTAGAGACTGCCCAATGACAGTAATACACTCGGTGACAAAGGAGAAATCACATGGGAAAAGTCTATAGAGTGTTTTTTTATGATGCTCTTTTTGAAGTGTGTAAGCAATCAGCGTGGCCAGAGGGGATGAAACAAAACTCAAAATAAAATTAGTAGCAGAAAGTGGTGCCTGATGTGACTTGCACGTAGTCCTGCCCGTTTCCAAGGTCAGCGTGGAGTTTGGGCCGTGCAAGAAAAGCACATCCTACCCCAAAGCTTGTTGCAAAGGTTGGGTCCAAACTTTGCTTAAAATGTCTCTAAACATCCTTGGACAAAATCTGAACCTGAATTTGACATGGAGTTAACCTAATCTCAGGCACTTCATCATAGTAAACTAACTGCAGAGGAAAGAGCAATGCTTCTTTTAGACATTTTTATCTCTTTTTGGAACATTTTGGAGCATGAGTGCAAAACTGGGTCCTTGATACAGAGGAGTGAGTGTTTTGATGGGATTGCCAAAATCTTCTGTTTGGTCGGTGCTGATGAGAGGCACCACTGAATGAAGCAGCGTGGTGTAGTGAGCTCGGATGAGAGCTGCACGCAGCTGAACGGGAGAGATTTCCTCCCAGTGAGAGGACTGAGGTGGGTTCTGAAGTAGCTCATTGGAAGAGAAATTCAGTATACAGCCCTGCAAAGCACTTGTCACTTTTCTTAAGAGATTTAAGTCAAATTTTAATGTGCACGTCTCTTTCTGTAAGTATCTTGGTTCTTTTAATATACAGACATCCTCTCCCATATAGTCTATCTGAAATCCATACGGAATATCTACTCTTTATTTTATTTTCCCTGCACTTGATCACAAGTTCATCCTTAGGTTTCCCATGGCACTCCTGTAAACAAACATCGGAAAAGAGCAAGAGCCCCCGTGTGATTTATTTGGCCACTGCATTGCAGTTATTCTTGAGATAGTGATGGGGAGAGTGATTTTTCTCATTCCTAGCCTGGTCTTTTCCCTCATAGATCCGAAGGGGTGGTAGACTGCATGGTAACATTTGAAAAACAGTCTGATGAACAGAGCTGATTTCTTGCTTCAGTGGGTTTATGAAGCACTTAATATCAAATCTGATGTTCTTAACGTTTACATCTTGTTGCAAGCTTGAAAGGCATTTTGAGTTTTCTCTTTTTTGCTTCTCTGTGAGTGTTTTTAAGCAATGCCAGCTGGTTTCGGCACATTATGCAACAAAAACTATTTCTGCATTAGCAGACAGTCCTGCTCGAAGGAACGGAGAGCAGCTTTTTGCTGGCAAGTCCTTGGGTCCCGAGTCAGTGGCACCTTCACAAGCGCCGGTTTGAGATGCGCAGAGGGAACGGGGCCGGGGAGTCTGCAGGGGAAACGCGGGCCAGGGCAGCAGCGGGCGCTGGGCTCTGGGCTGAGCAACTCTGACGTGCCCTTGGGGAGAGCATCCCGATACACCGGGTGCTGCCTGTATACGGCGGCGAAAACGGAGCAGAGCTTTGGAAGCCTTGGTAGGGGCATCCCAGGTGCCTGGGAACTGGTGAACTTGTACGAAACGACTGGTGTCTCTCAGGAGTTTGATGCACATCGCAGACACGGGGAAAGGGCGTTCCTGGGCAGTCTGGTCTGCACTCTTTAAAGAGCAACATTGTTGAAATTCTGAGAAAATTGTAATAGAATTTGCAGCAGAAATAAACCGTTAAGTTTGAGGATGAACACTGATTAATGAAAACCTCGGGAAAAGCTTTACTGCTTGCAGAGAGTGGGTGCTGCTTTTTTGACTCCTGTTACTAAAGGGAGATGAATGCAGCCCAGTCAAACTCTGCAATCTCAGACCTTTCTTTTAGATATCCCTTGGATATCTAGGTGGATTTCAATGTTTATCCCCATCATGAAGAAGTTTGAAAGCATGTGTTGGAGACATTTGTTTTAAAATGCATCTTTTATTAGTTTAAACAAAGAAATGTCTTTCTAGCATGCACAGCTAGATTAGAAACACTTAGTGTAACAAAACCAGCTGTTCTTGACTTCATTCATTTTAATTGATAAGTGTGAAAATGCTGTGTTGTTTTGGTTTGTTTGTTTTGGAGGTGGGGAGGAGGTTTGGAAGAAGAGAGACATAATCTTGGAATAGTGGGAATTGCTCAAAATAAATATTTAAATAAAAAAATCTAAGGTGAGAAAACCAAGCAAAGTTTCATACTCGTCTTGGGAGCCGGTTTGGATGGGAGCCGCGATAATCCGACTGTGGCACCGACGGATCCACTGTTCGTGGAGTTGTTCTCATGACTGTGTCTATAAATCAGATGCCTGCTGAGAGGCTTCACTCCTAGAGCTCCTTTTATAGAGAAATGTAGCAGGGAATGCTCCAGTTAAGCTATCCCATCATCTCCATCATTCCCAGCTGCTGAGAAGAGTGTGGAAACGAAGCAATATGATCTGTGTGCTGTGCAGCCCAAGCACTACGGGAAAAGCAAAAGCATTCGGTTTCATTCAAGGAATATTTTGAGATGTGAAAGGAGCTAAGAGGACAAACAGAAGCTTTCAGGGCTGTGCAGGCCCCTGGGGACCCCCATATCTCCCTTCTCCCTGCAAAATAGTCCCCAGTTTTGGGCTAGCCCAGGCACAGCCTCCTCTGAGCGGGTGATGAGAGCGTCAGTCCAGAATCATTCCAGAGTGCAAAGTGCTACATCCCCGGCGCTGCTTCCAGTTCATATGCAGTGGAATTGGGATTTGAGAATGAAAGGAGTCCATGTGTATCCCTGCAAACACACCTTTGCAAATAATGCTAAGTTAATTTTTGAGCTGCATCACATAAGGTGTGTTATGATTAATAATATTGTCCTGTATTAGCCAGAAGGACCATTTTCTGTCCTAAAGGTGTTTTGTCCTAAAAGTGCCTGCTTACATAGGAAAAATAAATAAATACAAATTCCTTAAATTACCTGAAAGTTAACATTATTTTTTCCATCAGTAATGCTATTGTTATGTAGTATTTATATGGTGTTTTATATTTTCAAAATACTTTGCAGGCACTAATTAACCAGACCTGACTAAACCAAGCTTCATAAGAATGAAAAAAATTATGGAAATTAAGCCACTCTTACTCAGTTTTACCTGTTTCTGAATGATTTATGAATCACTCCCGAAATTTATGAATACTCCTAAAAGTACTTTCTAAAACATTTAAAACAAATCCCACAATAATATTGCTTAATATCTCTGAAAACTGTTTCAGTTAGAGAAGAGGTAGGATTTATAATGTCAAGAACTAATGACGGCACAGATGAGCGGCTTTGGAGAAGGGGAATGCTGTTGTATCACCTAAAGCTTTGCAGAACTATTTAAGCCAATTTAATTCAGGTAAAAATATATGGATGGAAGGATTACACCTTTAGTTTGAAGTCTATTTAGGAGACAGCATATTTGACTCATGGAGGTTTTCGGGGGAAGATTTTTGTCTTTATTTAATTTTTAAACATAATCTTTTAAGAGAAAAAAAATGCTGAGAAATTTTGCCTATGAAGAGTGAGACTGGGGCAGTTCTTGTGGCTGTAGCGTGGGGGCTTCCTGCAGTGTCCGAGTGCAGGATCCAGGGGCAAACACGTCCCCGACTGCCCGAGGACCTGGCTCCGGCTGTTGCGTTCAGCCTTCCACGATGACCGAGGGGCAGATGAAAATGTGAGTTTTTTTGCTCCCATGTGGTTTGTTTTGTTTCCTTTTTGGCAGTTAACACCTCCAATAATTGATTCTCCCAACATCTGGGCGACCCTTTAACACGTGCCACTGACGTCCCCAAAGGCGGGAAGGTCCGTTTCCATCGTGGTGACTGTGATAACAGACCGAGGTGAAGAAAAGCAATGTCACACACACTGGAAGTTCTTACCAGTGTCACTGTTGTATGCTCCTGAATACCAGGATTTGCTTTTTTGATATTACAGTATTAAATACAAATACTGTGGATGATGAGAGAGGAGTTCTGCAGGCAAGAAACCCAATGTCCTGATCTTGTGTCACACATCTCTCTTCTCCATGAAAAGGCAGCGGATGACTAGGAAGAGTTCTTAACATCTTAGAGTTTTCCATCTATGGGTATTTTAATTTCTTGTCGTTGGCAAATGTCTCGTGCTACTCTTGCTGTTTGCCCGTAGCAGCTGGCTGGTGCCTCTTACAAATTCCTGTGGTTGTCCCATTACTAGTGGGAACAGCAAAGTTATCACAGTTTTTGATTCCTAAGGGTGTAATTCTACCAGCAATCTATACCTATTTTTATGTGAGCATTCATTGCATTTACAGCATTTTTCTATTCCTATTACCTTACCATGGGGGCCTTCTTGCAAAAGAGAATTAAGTCTAAAAGCACCGAACAACGGCCCTTGAAACATTAGGAATAATGCCACCTCCTTATCCAAAAGATTTCATTTTTACCTTGATCAGTGACTTCAGTGAGGTCACTGTGCTAGGGCTTTGTTTTATACTTTTGTTAGCACTTCAGATAGCACCATGATGGATGTGAACTGAATTCTCCTCCATCTCGTGGACCATCACTTAGCCTATATGCTACATTCCATATGGAGGAAAAAACAAAGGGAAAAGCCCCTGGGTTTTGGTAGATGTTATTGATGCAGCAGCGGAGCTCAGTGCCCAGGACGGGATTTGCGGGTCTGCTCTCCTGCCTCGAGTGGCATGAGTCGCTCTGCAGCAGTGCTAATGGGCTGCTGCACGTGAACGGAAGGTGTTTGACAGGTTAATTAATTAAGAAGCAATAAAACCAGTGCTACAGTAATCTATAATGATCTTGCAAAGTGCAGAGTGTGTCGTGCTATTTATAGGAGCTGGTAGCACAGATAAATCCGTAACGTGTGACGGTGGTTCCATTCTCTGTGTTCTGCCTTGGTCAGAACATAATCTGGAGTGTCCATGATGCTCCTGAGCTGCATCCAGGCTTCTGCCACCAAAAAATATGCGATTCGATTAAACTTACCTAACTGTTGAGGAAAAAGGAAGAATTCAGGTCTTTTACAGAGTTTCTAGGCAACCAGGAACTTAGTGAAAGTAAAAAGCCAGACATTGCTGAGAGGTTTTTAACTGTTTTTGCAAGAAGGCACCAGCTGAGGCTGAAGGCTTGAGGAACAGCAGGCTTAATAATACCCGAATATTTAGTGTGCTTTTCTTATCTAGGAAAATGATAGTTTAGTTACCGGCAGTGCTGGTGTTTCAGCCCCACATGCAACAAACCCTTTGCAGAACAGGAGCAGGATGGTAATTCCTGTCTGTTGCTGTGCTAAAGTGCTTTTCAAATGCAGCCAGCAGTGTTTCCCCAGTGCTCTTAACCCCTGGGCCTGCAACATTCCCGTACATGCTACGAGTATTTCATCTGCGTCTTCAGAAATCTTGTTTCCTCCCCAGAAATGTAAGCTCTTGGTTGACTAATGGCTGAGTAATGTTGTGAATCACTCAGAAGCCCAGCTGGCTGTATATTCTCTAGTAAAGGTTTCTTTTAAATGAGAGGCTGAATAATAGCATCATCTCGAGGCGCCGCTAGCAAACATGCTGACAGGAACACCCGGAAAAATGGGCTTTAAAGATGCCCGTTTCTATAACTCAAACTTGAAAGAGGATTGCTGAGTGCAACGCTTTATTTGTTCCAGGAAGAGCAATGCAGAGCAGAGGGTTTTCTTGTGCATTTCCAGCTCTGTAGCTGCTGCATGGGTGGTGGGAAGGCCACAAAGTCCCCCTTGCAGAAGAGGCAGTGTGTGACCTTCTGCAGTGGGTCTCCACCCTGGACATTTGTCCTCTGGGCAAATAAGCNTTTCCAGCTCTGTAGCTGCTGCATGGGTGGTGGGAAGGCCACAAAGTCCCCCTTGCAGAAGAGGCAATGTGACCTTCTGCAGTGGACAAATAAGCAAGGTCAAGGCAAAGTCTGGAAATCACTCGTTGCTGGTGTTGGTCCTCCTGATTTGTAGCTTTTTCCTACTTGGGTACTCTCCATTTCTATAATTCAGCTTTACCTTGATTTTCAATTAGTGGCAATTCCTGTGCCCTTATTCAGGGAAAAAGTTGCTCCCCTGTGTTTGTTTTAATTCAATACAAGTGAAAGGTGTCTGAAGGAATGTGAATTTAAGTGTCCCTGTTCCTGCATTGAGCACTGTTGAATCTAGCTGGTAGGAAAGCAGGGAGAAGTCTTTCCAGGTTTTTATTTTTCCTACAGAAATCATTTTTGCTAATGTCAATATAACTTGCGTTTACGTGCCAACTATAGACGCACAGCTCAAGGCAAGGTGGGAATTGACTCAGCCTCAGAAAGAAGCTTCCCTTCTCCGTCAAATAAAATAAGGAAACATCAAACTTAACAGACTCTTTTCTTGAGTCTCTCTGAGGTCAGTTATAAAAGCCCAATACGCTTAATCCTAGAGCATCGAATCATACAGAATAGGCAGTCAGGCATTGGTAGCAAACCCCAAAGAGCTACATACAGTTTTGAAAAGAATGGTGAAAATGTATTTATGGGCAAAGTGTCCCATACCTGTTTATCTGCTGCACTCAGTGCATTTTTTCTTACTTGAAATCATTTTGGCCTTTGGCCTTGCAGTTCCCTTTAAAATGATTCAGTGCCTGTCTGTTTTATTTGGCCTAGAAAATCTACCCCAGAGGAGATGATTTTGTGTGTTAAAAAGTATTTAAAAGTAAATTCAAAATAGGAGTAGTTCTTCATCCCCGAAACAGTGGGAATTATCAGGACTTTTTAAAAATAACCCCCAAATCTGCGCCTCCGGGATCACAGATGTCAATGTGAATTTTTGCCATTGATTAATAGAAGTAGGATTGAAGCTTGAACTTCCCTCGAACCTCATCCTGGAAGGCTTTTAAACTCAAAGCAAATTAAGTACTGTGGAGAGAGCGCAAGATAAGAAAAAAAGAAATTCTTCCCTTGTATTATTATATTACACATGCCCATAGTGTAGTGCTTTATGTGTCTGTAGCAGAGATAATATCTTCTGCAATTATTACCATCTTGAAATTAATTGTTATGGGGATTTAATAGCTTTGTTTTGTAAGGCTGTTCTAACAAGCACAGGGGGAGTTTTCTGTAGACACTTGAACTGTGTCGGCCAACATACAAACCTCTACCAATTTTATTAAATTTGGTCCAGGAGGAGAATTTGATTCTGAAGTAATCTGAAACAGGAACGTGTGGAGAACGCTTGCCATGAAGAGTTTCCAAAAGTGCTTCATCCTGACTGAGCAAAACCAGGAATTCAACACTCTTTGTGATCAAACATTCTGAGAAAAATCACCCCACTATTTGGGGTGATCAAAACTGTTTTAGTGATGGATTTTTTTTTTTTTTTTGGTAAACTAATGCATTTGATTAAATAATACTCAATCCTTTCAAAAATGAATTTCTGGCCAAATCCCCTCTGTTTCACTAAGTGTTTCAATTTTGACTGAACAGTATTATCAAAAAGATATATATATTTTTCTCTTTCCCTCTCGTTTTGGGCACCTGAACGAGGCCTTGGAGTTGCTCAGTGCCATCCATGCCTTCCATTTGCTGCTCAGTGACAGTTTTCCTATCATTTAATGCTGAAAGTAAAAATGGGTGAAAGAAACCAAAAGAGAATTTGCTATTGGTGGGACAAAAATAATGGCATTTTGCAAGATTCCAGTGTGACATGGCAGTTTTTGAGAAGCAGCTCTGTGAATGCCATTAATATTTATGATGCACTCAAGAAAACAGCTATTGTGTGCCACATCCATCAACGATAAGGATTGTACTCAACTGTGTTGGATGATAAACATTGAATGACAATAGCTGGAGATTATATGAGGGTTTTCATACTCATGTTTTATGCCTGCTTGAGTAAAACCACCGTGTTATTCCACTGTGTGGCAATAATTTTCTCTCATAACATCAGATTCTCTTGCTGATGCTGGCTGCTCCTGTAGTCCAAGCTCTTAATGAAGAGGCTGATGCCAAGTGCTCCGAGATCCTCCTGCAAGCTCCTGGGGATCCAGGCCTAACAGCAGCGCTCGCCACTAATCCCCCTCTTGGAAATGCCTCGGAGCGTACCAAATTGCAGTGATTTGACCACATATTGCTCGTTGTTTTCGGTTTTGCTGAGAGCTGACGATTAGCCCGTGAGCTGAAGGTCCTTCCCGGTGCAGCACGCTGGCTTTCTGCATTCATCGCTCTTCAAAAACTCCCTCTTGCTGGGCTGCCAGGAGCGGTGCCGAGTTGCTGCCACTGTGGGAGCTCCTTCTCTGCCCCAACCTGACGTCTGTTTTCCGATAATCTGCTTAGAAGCGGCATAAGACCAGCTTTGATTTTTTTGGCTCCTTGTCATCCCATTGAAGAGCAGATTTAGTGATGCTCCGGGCAGGGATTTACTGGGTGGAGGTAAAGGGAGCCTCACTCTCTGCTCCTGCTTGTGGCCGCTGGCACAGGTGGCCGTGATCCCTTGTCCATGATCTCTCGTCCCATCGACGCCGTGTCTACTCCTGGGATGGATCTTGCCAGCACAAAACCTGCGTGCGTTGCCTCTTCCACGGTCATTCTGCTCTACCCTTGATGCTCTGAAGGTGCTTCTCAGGACAGATTGGACTACTGATGACTGAATTTTGCACTGCACACCCACATCTTTGGAAAGAAATTGTAATTTAAGGGGCTCTTTGATGGACAAACAGGTGTTTCTCCATGCAGCTGTGCTGGAGTTGATCTCTTGGAGATCTGATGATGGAAGTTCAACGCTGCCAAGAGCAGTGGGACCTTCTGCAGTGGAACCAGCCCAAAGTGACAGTAAAGAGACCCAGAGCGGGGTGCTCAGCACGCCGGGGGAAGCTACAGACCTGCTAGTGCTCGCCTAAAATGAGCAGTCTTGGTCCTTAACCACTCGCCAATAATTTGGTTTGTCCATATTTCTTTTCCAGAAAGCTCATTTTGGTTTTATCGACGATTAAATTGGCATTCCAGGCTCAGTCTGCAGTTGATTGGCCTGTAATTTGAACCAAAGCCCTCATCAAAAGGGCATCTTTTGTAAAACAGAGAAGAAATCTCAGAGATACTGAAATTACTGTTAATTAAATCAGCACATGAATATAATGGGAACACGTAGCAAAATGATATTTGTTTTTGAACCGTTCTGCTAGCTGGAGAGTAAGTCCTATTAGGACTGTTTAATTGTCAGCCTGTATTAATAAGATGTACTGCGAGCTGTGTCCCTTCTGCAGGAACTAATTTTGTGCTGCGTGTCCACGTTTGAGTGATGCATTTTATTCTTAGATTATGCAGGCAGAGCCATATTCTTGCCAAGCGTATGCAGCACCGTATTTCTTGTGTACATATTGTTCCACTGAAGAGGGGTTTTTTTTAAGTCATTTGTATTGAAGCGAGCTCTTGCTCAGAGCGGGCATTGACCTTAGTGTAGTTGCGTCCAATTTACATAGCCTCCCTAGCCGCGTTGTAATTATTTTACGTGCAATCTCTATTTTTTAAAATCAATTAAAACAGCATCATGGAGCTGGAGCAGAGCAGCGACCGGAGAGCTCCTCATTCTGCTGTGGCCCAGGGGCCGCAGTGACAAGGATGTGTCCTTGCCCCAGCCTCGCTGAGCTGCGGGCGCTTTGCTCATCCCTGCTCCCGGGGAGACCTTTCTCCTTGTTCCCCTTCCTTGCAGTTGGAACAAGGCCATGGAGTGTTGACCTCCGGGATGCAGTGGAAGCCCCAAAGCATGGAGTTTGCTAAGAAGAAACCACGGGGCCATTTGGATGCTGCAGCATTTTGGTACTCCTGGCATGGGTTAAGGCTCGTTGTTCTAGGCGCTGCTCAAACTTTATGTGACAAAAAGCGGATTGGATCCATGTGCCAATTATTCCTCAGAGCAGGGACGTCAAGATGTGTCTGATCTCCCACAGAGTTAAAAACACCTCTTGTTCTAGCCTCTGTTTCAAGGCTGAACTTAATTTTCCAAGGGGACAAATGCACTGTTGCGACCGTGTCCAGGTACGGAGTGCTTCTTGTGGATTCTTCCTTCTTGGTTGCGGGTTCAAGTGTAACCCCACCAACAAAAATCAGAGCTTTTCACCGTGTATCATCTAGTTTCCAGGGACCAGCAGTCTGTGACTAAAGCAGCCCTCCAGCCCTGCCTGGCTGCACATTTCACCCTTTGGGAATGAAAGGGAAGTGAATTCAGAGTCCTGTTGATGAACCAGGTTGTCTTGTGGTCTGCCCCTGGGGTTGGGTCCCCCCTGCAGCCTTTCTGCTCCTTTGAAGCGCTGCCCACGTGGGTCCGTCCCCTTTGCAGAAATACTTTTCTAGTGGCCTGTAATGCTCATGGGTACATGGGGACATCATCTAGCTCAGCCTAGAAAGAGCCCAGAAAGACCCAATGATGGTTGAGAAACCCGTCTTTGGATGCTTAGGACAGGGAGGTCTGTTTATCAGTTTGTATTTAGCAGTTATTTTCAGTTGTATATTCGTCATTTGAGATTTTAGACTAGTTGCTGGATAATAAGCTATGCTTGTGTCTTAATTGGATGATTTATATAACAAATTAGTTGCAAACTCTTGTTTCTCGTTGTATAAGAGCTTTCGTGCCGTGGCTGCCAGTTACATGATTACGTGCTCAAGCAAAAGTGAACCAATACCTTAGGTCTCCACAGATTGTAATATGAATTTTGAACCACAAGTTCAGCTAGTTGCAGTTGGTGGAAAAGTATTTCTTTTAAAAATTTTATATTCCGATAAATAAAATAACTCTGATAAATGAGTCATTTTCAAGTTTTCCTGACTGGTCATGAGCAGTTAACACAGAGGAGAAGGAATGTAAAATTCATCAAATAAATTATTCATTATATTCGCTCAGCTATAGCTAACAGTGAATTGTCTAGACAGTAATTACTAATATTTAACCTACGTATGCTCACATTAACATTATTGTGTGGATAGCTTCAGTATACAGCAGCTTGAGATAATGGTAATGGATGTAAGTCAACTAGCAGGTGATTTTAATTGGGAAATTATATTGGATTTTGCTATTGAACTTCCATAAAACATTACATAAATATTGAATCTCCTTAATGTTTTCCTCCAGTTGAAAATATAGGCACACAGAGTTCTGTGCTAATTTGATCAGTGGGTAAGCAAACATCTTTTATTTTTTAATTCTGCTGTAAAAGTCTCAAAAAAAGTTAAATTCTAGACAATCTATGGGCAGTCTGATACAGCAGCACAAACTGGCACCCCTGTGGATCTGTCTGAGCAATAGCACAAACCAGTCATGGGATTTTTGGGTGTAGTGGAAAGAATATTTTTCTTTATAATCCTTTAATTTGTTTGCAGGAATCTCTATTATTATTATTATTATGACAGTTAATTAGAGAAGAATTAGGTTGAAAACACAGTGTACTCAAATGTATTTGATATTGAACACCCTCCCTGGGGACTAATTGCAGTTGGTACCTTTGGGTACCCGATAGATGGTTCTGAGTTGATCAGAAATTGCCGTTTACCAAGTGCCTCCGTTTGGCCTAAGGTACCTTGTCTTCAGAAAAGCACAGCGGAAAATCCCCACAAATGATGGGAAACGGTGCAAATAATGAGGCCCTCATAAAAGATGGTTTGCATAAAGTTTGGGTTTGTGTACGTCAGTTTAAGCTGCATCCTTTGGGGTGTGTTTTATAGGGAGGTGCATTAAAAACTGTGTGTGTCTCCCATTAACCCTAATGCAAGCAGCGATTCTGACAGTCCTCTGTGTTCTTAATGTTATCTTAATGCAATTTGATAGGATATTTAATTGCAGTAATTTAATTAATGTTACTGTAAATAAAAAGGCTACACTCTGCCCTCCTACACACACAGATATGCACAGCAAGCAGCTCCAGGGGCTCCTGTGAGACTCCCATTTATGAGCCTTAGGGCAGAATTTAACCCTCAGGAAGCATGATAAAATGCCCAGATCTCTGAATGACCCTGTAATGGTGTTTGCATTGGAAATGTTATAGTATTCGCTCAAGCCTACAAAGGGAGATGGCATTTAAAAATCAAACCTACAGTCTCTTCCTCCCTGTTTCTTGTACACTAAATAGGTCACAGAATTGCCTCCCTCTGTAGCAGATTTCCTGTTCCAATTTGCTTAGAAAGAATGAGTTATTAGCAGAATTTTTATTAATGGGATAACTTCTTATTAAAATTGTTACAGAATCTAAGCAGCCCAATAAGTTACTTAGGAGCCATAGATTATAGGTGTTTATAGTCTCCCCTCTTGATGTACAGAAAACCTTCCCTAACACCTGCTACTTGTGTGTGTTGCACATTTAAAATGCATATTAAATATTGATTAGTCCCTTATAAACCATTCATAATAGAACAATGTAATATAAAACGTGTCCTAAAACCATTAGGGTTACACGTTGTGCAAGTTAATAGCAGCAACTTTGAGAAGCTGATAAGTATATAAATGAAGGGGACTGTACTCATTAACTGCTTTCTTAGTACCAGATATGCAGGATTCCCTTTGAATTTAGGTATTTTCCCAGGGCATCATCTTTTTTAACTATTTTCTAAAAGCTACTTATAAACAAGAGGTGACACAAGGCATATTCTGATCTACTAGCTAGGCTGCAGATATTATATTGATGTTAATGAAATTACCCTGTCTTCTCTATATATTGTCACAGACGGCTATTTCAGAATCAGCCCCTCTGCTGAACTAAGTTCAAGATAAGTAATTCTACTAATTACTAATTGCCCCCTCGTAAGTTAGAGGTAAATCACATTTAGGTCTCTCCAAATCCCGTGTCTGCGGGAAGGGGAATATGAGCAAGAATCTGTGCCTGCGTTTGCACCACCGTTTAGCCGGGCAGTATTGCAAATCTCTCTGACATACTTTGCAAGTAGATTTTATTTTGGAAATGGCACTTGACCCCTAAGGATAGCCCGGATTTGTTTGCGCCACCGTTCCATTGTGATTAACAGGATTTTTAGACATGTAGGAGTCAACCCAGGTCGCAATAGTGATGTATCCTGGAAAGCAGCAGCCCCCTGACATTCAGTGTGGGAATAAGGAGCACAGCCCCTCCGGCAATCATGGGAATCGGGGCCTTTTTGTTATGCAAAGGGTAAAAAGTAGGGGATAGAGGGAAATAGCAATGCAAAAAACAATGCAGAACAGTGATTCATCAGAATTCTTTCTTTCAAAACATCTTCTGCAGTTTCCAGCTGCTTCCCTCCTGTCACATCTCACTTCTCAGATAAACACTGGGATTTGTCAGACTCTGTCTTTGCTTGTGCAGTTTTCACTCGCTAGTCAGTGCCTGGGTCTGACCTCCAGCTCGTAAAATCCCACCAATTAAGCAAATTAAGCCTGGAGTGCTGGGCATGACAAACCATCTTTGTGCCTGGGCCTCGCTCTGCAGTGAGTTAGGTTTCGAAATGCCAGGAACGGATGCGGCCGTGTCCTGGTGCCAAGTGCTCTCATCAGCTCTTCAAGACTCCTGAGACTGTATGGCCTCTCCTTGCTCACAAATTGCAACCGTTTTTGCAGCTTGACCTGTATGTGCAAGTAACCTCCCAAGTTCTTTTGCTTTTCTCTGGAGGAGCCTGGCCACATTGCACCACAGAGGGAAGACAGTGTGAGGTGGGCTCTGGATTCCTGATTTCTGTGGGCAGGAGAGATGAACCATCCTGATGCAAAACGTTTCCAAACTGTGCTCAGCTGTACAGGAGAAGGAAAGGTTTTCTGAATGGTTTCCCCTTGTGAATTACTCCAGGAGAAGTTTATCTCAGATGCTCCCTGCGCTGACAGCTGGCTAGCGTTTCATTAGCAAATGAATTTCCACGCATTGGAAATGATATTAATCACACGCACGTGTGTGTTTGCATGGCTCTGTGTCTTGAGTTGCCTTGGGAACAAGGGGAGAGAGCGCCTGAAACTGAAGCAGAGTTTGGGTTTAGGGAGAGCCCATCCGAAACCATCACCTTCCTTCATCCCTTCCTTGAGGATCTCACTGTGGACAGCAGCATCCCATGAAAAGACATGGAAAACTTGGCTTTCTTGCTGATCATGTTGAATAAATCAGTTGGCATCCGTGAAGTTGCTAATATCATGCAAAAGAAATGCAGGGTTATTATCAAAAATACTGGCAATGCTCCAGATGTCTGTTAAAGTTAGTAAGATATGAAATAGGATGAAACTATTCGTACTGCAAAACAAAGTGGACAAATTTACCTTACATATAAGAACAGCTGGCTCAGCATATTGGTCTCGAAAACTCTGTATGCTGAAACAGCTGGCCCCGTGTTTTGGAGGTTAATCTACTCGATTAGTCATTGTGTGCTTGCTTTCACCACGTAATATTGTTCTTGCTATTTGTGAGGGACACATGGACAGAAGAATAGCGGTGGAGTCTCCAGCATCAGTGAAATACGTGTCAGAAAACCGGTGTGAAACGCACAGCGCTGGAGTGGTGCTCGTGTTGTTGGTCCGTGGGCTGTTTGCAGTGTCCCGTGGTGGTTCCTAAAGTGCAAGCTTTGGTGGAGAGAGATTTTATTCAGGGCGACTGATCCATGGGGCAGGATATTTGCTTCACCCGGACTCCTGGGACCCCTTGGAGCAGCTGGAAGCGGCTCAAGAGCGCCGTGCCGGGCAGTGCCACCGCGCACGGTTCATGGTGCCGATGCTCCGAGAGCCTCGGGACCTGCGCTCCCACCGGGGTCGGAAAATCACAGCGGAAAAAGGCCACTGCTGCTCACACCCTGTCTGAGGTCATTTACTAATATTTTATGAATGAAGTCCCAGGACCCACCGTGTGCACGGCGTATTCGCTGCTTTGGAATAACAGGTAAATGCCCAGCGGCCGCTGTCAGAAAAATCCTCCGGCAGCCCATTTCACCAGGAATAGGTAAAACCTAAACATGATTTCCAACCTTTCTAAATATCACTGCACATGTAAAAATAGCAAAATCTTTACGTATCGTATCCCAGGCCACCTTTCATGTCAGCGTTGGTTTTTCTTAATCAAATGCAGGGTTTCTGGCTGTGTTTTCCACAGGAGACTCTGCAGAATAAGCGGGATGAGTTATCATGAAAGTTAGTGAGATATAGACTCTAACAACCTCCGCACAGCTTCGCTTAATAGATTCTAAAGCCTTTTCCTCAGAACTAATTTTCCCAGATTTTGACTTTATTCCCCTCTGGACTGAATAGTGTTGCATGCAGGAAGGAGGATTTTCACATCCAATTTCTCTTTATAAGATTCTTGGCCAGCAAAGGAGCACGACAAGCATCAGAGAGGGGGAAGCTGCTGCAAGCTGCATTGACCGCTCCGGCTTTGCCCATCCAGGGTTGTCCCTGTGTCCGGCTGTCATCATTCCTCGGCTTCACCAGCACCCGCTGCTGCTTCTTGTGGATCTCATCCCTCTTTCCACTTGTCCTCAGGAAGAAATCAGGTTGTGGCTTTATCCTGGGTTGCCCTCCTGTCTGTTGTGCCGTGTGTGAATACCAGAGTTCACCTGAAATGTTACTGAGGGAAAAAACAAAGGCAACAACTACTTGTACGATTGACTTCATTAACCAAAACAGGAAAAAAAGAAAAAAAGTATTAAAATTCCAGCTCCTGCTGCATTTAAGCGAATGTGGCTTTTTGGTAATAAGTTAAATGTCAGTATCATTTAATAAAAAATGGAAAATAAATAGAAAAATGTTTCGTGTTGTTGTTGCAGGCATTTGACTTTAGAGGATGAGATTTGTTTGCCCAATTTGTATCGTGTTGGCTATGAGAAGAACCAATATTTGTCCTTCTAAGCTAGCCTACAGCAGCACAGGAGAATGCAGAGATGCATCTTTGCTCATCTTCTGCTTTTTGTTACAAGATGTCTTCTGGCATCAAAAACACAAATCATCCTTGGACTTTTGAAAAAGGATGACTTTTCACCATAGCAAAGGAATGAAGAAGATATAGTTATGAAAACACCTTTGTTTGGATCAAAATAATGTGCATCCATTTTCAGAACGTCCTGTTTCATGTTCTGTTCATATCAAACTTGAAATTGCACCAGGGAAAATGAGATTTGCAGGAAGTGTCTCTGTGTGGACTTTCTTCATCCCAGCAGGCTCTCAGGCTCAGTCTCGGCTGTGGTAGCTGCCTATCTCACCAGGGTTACACCAAAAACCTTTCTCGGTGTAATAGTGGGTAAGGCTTTTTTTGCAGTGTTTCTATGCCAGATTTGCTAGCATCGGTGCACTTGTAATAATCCCAAAGCACTCCTGGGCCTGTAGCATATTTTGTGGTCTCTGCTGTAGCTGCTTCTTCCTTAAGAGTTTCTTTCCAACACTTCCCCATTTTGCTATCAACAAAAGAAGTGTTTAAATCTAGACAATGTGTTTTAAGATGCATTTAGCACCGTGGCAATGAGAGTGGCTTGAAAGGACTGCTACACAAAGAGACTGTTGTAGATGTGAATCACATAGCGTTAAATTGATTAAACTTACGCCTGTGCAAAGTGAGTGGTAAAATGTCGGGTTGTGTGTGGGAACGATACTTGGTGGATGTGAATGACCACGAAAGGCGAAAGGGCGGCTGTAGGGCCAGGCCTCTCTCCTCTTGTTTTCTTCTTCTGCTCTGTTTTCGGCTGGCGCCTTCCCGGAGTGGTTTTAACTTAAACATACTTGAAAAAGAAAAAAAAAACAACCGAAGATACATTGCTTTCTTCCCGTTTGTTGTCACCTGTGGAAGTGCTGGCCCACACTGAAGCCCGTTTCTACCACTGAGGAGGTGAGAGCCCATGAGGAAGGGAGACCACGGTCAAATCCATCGAGATGTAAGAAGGGAATTGGCCAAGGAGAGGTGCAGGGGGAGGACACCCTGCTCGAACGTGTGCTGTGACCCTGCANAGCGCATGAGGAAGGGAGACCACGGTCAAATCCATCGAGATGTAAGAAGGGAATTGGCCAAGGAGAAGTGTAGGGGGAGGACCCTGCAGAGGCGCTTCCAAGGGGAAGCTCTTTGGAACTCTAGATGCAACATCTCCTTTGCATTCCTTTCCTGCTTTCTCATTCCTTGCTAAAATAAGGGGACAAAAATTGGAAGAATGCCTGTTGTTTTCTAAACTGCACCTTCTGAAAAGGGTTCCTTCTCTCGCATTCATCTTTGCGCTTAGTAGGAGCAACAACAGGGCTGCAAGAGGACCCCAAGCTGCAGCACGAGGGAGAACGTGGTGCTTGCTCTGCCCTTACAACAGCGAGAGGCTCAGAATCCCTTCTCCAGAAAGGGTCTGCGCTGCCGTTCGGAAATAGACCCGTTCCCAGAGGGAGGGGAAAGAGTGGATAGGTAACACAGCCAATTTTAAGGAAGATAAAATTCCTTAATGGAGGCGAATAGCAAATATTCCTTCCATCTGAGCGGTTAGTGGTGGTGATCTGAACTCGCTTTGCAAGTGAGCTGGGCTCTGGTCGTTTTTGTCTCACATTTAGTAAAATGGCAGCAAATGGGAGATGTTTTCCTCCACCTGGGTATGTCAGGAGCAGAAATAGGTTGAGGAGCAACATGGATTCCTAGCCATGAAGTGGGCTTATCTCTTGCCTCCCTTGTAGAGCTTAGTTTGTCTTTATGTTTCCCAAAGATCAGGATTTTTGCGGTTATTCCTAATGTGGCAGGTTGTGGCGCTTGAATTGAATGATGCCTTAATGAACTCTAACGAGTAATGACAAAAATAATATTTTGAAAGCAAATATAGAAGGTCTTTTTTCATCTTTCCTTCTGTCCTTCAGTGCCTCCTGTTAACACAGAAAACAAAGTCACCAACTCCTTCCATATAGCTTATGATTAAAGAAAAAAGGAAGCTACTGCAGAGTCCCTGTTTGGAATGAGCTTGGGACTGAGGGCTAAGGACAGGGAACTGTTATTAAAATCCTTTAAAATCCTTTATCAAAGGTACATGTGGTTGTTTTGGTCCCTATTTGCTTTCATGGAATATCAAGTGGCAGACCTCTGTCTATTTACAGAATGCTGCTATCGGAAACCAATAATCCTGTCACTTTCTATTGCTCTTCCCGGGAAACACTAGTGTCATCCCCCTTGTTTCAAAGCACCCGTGAGACCCCTCAAATTAGAGCACCCTGCAGTATTTTCATATGAGAGTCATTCTAACCCTCCGGGGCATTTGAGTCTATGCTAGGATGCCGTTACCATTTCCCGCTTAAGGCAGCAATATCTTTCTTTCCTTCCTTGCATTTTGCATTTGTTGCTCATTACTCTACACAGTCATCTGTATTTCTTTAAAACTATTGGTATTTTGTTTTGCTGCACAGCTGAATTTCAGGAAAGCAACCAATAAGTTGTTTGAGATGTTGCATGTTCAGCATTTTATTGCCATGAAAAAAGGTCATTTAGTGGGAAAGATGTGGAAATTGGTACTTAAACTGCCCAGAACCTATAGCTTGAAGAGAAGTTTGACTGTAACCTGGTAGATAAGACATGGACATAGGACATAGGGAATATGGGTTCAGTATCTACTTGGCCTAATGGGATTTCTTGTGCTTCTGTTATCTATAAAATGGAGATAATTGAGACCAATTATCTGTTGTCCTTTGCAAAGGTGAGAAATGGTTTTGTAGAGTGGTATGTGGAAACAGGAGATACTGTGAGCTGTAATTTGTATAAAACGTCTCATTTTTGAACAGACAAAAGATGAGGGAAAAGATGGCAAAGGAAAGAGTTTGATTCTGATTTGATGGGACTTTTACATTTGGGTAACTTTATGGTCTTTGTTTACCCTTGCCCTTGCTGGCATAGCTGGGGGCAGAATCCGGTCAGTCTTTTCTTCTGCTCCCGCGGTCCTGCACTGTTCTGCCTCCCAAAACTGATGGAGTCTGGAAAAATACTGATGTTCTAAAATCAGTGCTTGAACTTTTGAACCACACAGATGATACTGTCCTAGTCTGCAGGAAATATATACATGGCACCAGGGTTCACTGAGAAATTCAATCACAAAAACAAAAAAAAAGGCATTTCTTACAGAGCTTGAATAAAATTGAGGTCGTTCTTTATAAAAGCTGAGCACAAAAAGCAGCAGTCAGACACAGGGGCATGTTGGAGCAAGCTAATTCTTTTGAACAGGTACAAGGTGAATAGTCTGAAAAATTAAATTGAAGAGCAAAAATCAAGTCTAGAAGAAGTACGTGAAGGTAAAAAAATCCTCAGAGTATTCAGTGCAGTTAGAAAATCCTCAAAAAATCACTTCAATTAAAGAAAATGGTATTTTGATAAAAATGACAATATTTAATTTCAATTTTTTTGAAAAGAATATATGCAAAAAAAAATATTTTAAGCTTTTTGGGTTTTATTCAAGAAGCAATATTTATTGCCTAACAGAACTGTTTATAGGCAGTTCTGAACACGCGTGCAGGAGGCATCTTTGGATATGTTGGTTTGCTTAAGTGGAAAGCAAAATACCAGAGGAACCGTAAGAGAAAACTCTGCAAGTAGAGTGCAGTGGCGTAAAAAATATTTATGATTTTGAAAAAGGGAAGGGATTGTCTTTTGCTCCACTACGAGACATCAAGTCTAAACTAGACTGCGTGTGTGTTTATGCTTTGCCTCCTGTGAGCACCGAGCTATAGTCCATGAAATTACTTGAGCAGGTGAAGTTAGGACATAGAGCAGCCTGGGCCTTGCAGATAAGACAGACCATCTTTGAGGGGGAAAAAGAGCTGCTTTGGGATAAGCACAGGTCTTTCCCGGCAGATCCACGTTGCTCTGGATCCTCTTTGCGGGACGATGGATGTGAGCATCCAACAAATCTCCTTGCCATTTTAAACTCCATAATGCTCTTCGGAAACACAGTTAAGAGCACACAGTAGTTCTGCCCAGAAAATACAGTTCTTTAATAAATGTATTTGGTGAGTTTTAAACTCTGGCTTTATGCCAGGAGTTGAATTATGCTGAGGGAGAGGATAGAAAATCCCTCTCTCCTGAACCCCTCCAGCAATTTCTAGGCAGCAGTTTTGTCTACAAGAGGACTCTAAAAAATATCTCAGCTGCTTTCCCCATACCCCAGCTTGCTTGGGACTGGGCTTTTAAGCCATAACCACTTGGTGAAGGGTCTAACGAGGCAAGTTGCCACATCTGAAGCAAAGCAGAGCGAAAACGCGTGCTTTCTCTTGAGATTACGTTCCTGCAGCCTGTGAAGCCGTGTATAGACACACTGTGTATTAATTTGTGCATTTTGCTATAACGTTAGGCAGCTGTTGTTACAGAAGGACACGGTTGTCTGCGCAGGTAGCAGTCACGGTGGGTGATGAGCACACAGGCTATAGCACTAAGCTCACATGCACATGCAACCTCGTGCTTCAGTGTCTGTAGTTTTGCACTTATGAAGCTGAAGCCTCTTCAGGCTGGTGAGTTGCCAGCTCTGCTGTTGCACCCGTGGCGTAGACTTGCCTCCAAAACCCCTCTCCAACCCACTAAGGAGGAGGTTGGAATGAGTGGGAAAGAAACCAGGAAAATGCTTGAAATAAGCGCTTCCAAATGGCCATCTAAAATATTGCTGAATATTCTTAAACTGGTGGGATGAAGACACAAAATTCCAGGTTGCCCAGAAAATTGTCTTTTACTACTGCCAGAGCTCAGGTGATTCCAATAGCTCTGTTTCTCACACTGGACAGAAAATGACATCTCTGGATTTTTCTATGGGAAAACCAGTGCCTTTGAGGAGTGCTGAGATGACTGTTTTGTGCCATTTGAAAAGAATTAACTGTGCTTTGGTTTGCATTGAGGCTCGTGAGATTGTATGTGAGGGACATCTCTATCCATTTTGAATCCCCTTGAATTCAGGGGTTTGATTTCAGCAGGAGGTAGCCTGTGGTTGTATTAATCCACAAAAATATATCATATTTTCCTGGAATACAAGGGGAAAAATGTGTAGGTGGACTTCTAAACATGTTTAAACATGGTTGCCAGTCCTAAACTATTAAGAAATCATTGCACAAATTTGCCAGATAATGTGTAAATTACTAGACCTGGAGCAAATTCCAGTTGAGTTGGACAGCATAATTTAGTGTAAAGTTTTAGGCTGACTTGTGGTCTGCTATTTCTTGGTATCCTAAGAAGTGCTGAAGCCCAAGCTAAAGATCTTTGTGTTGCTACCCTGTGCAGACAACTAAAACCAGATGCCTGCTGCTCGCTCCCCAGCTATGCAAACCTCCCCTTCTTGGAGCGTGCACGTTGGAGCAGCAGTGTTCAACAGGGCTCGTTTGGGGAATAAACTGTCCTGGGATGCGATGGGCTGAGGCTCGGGAAAGGTCCCCTGCTCATGCAGGAGGCTGGGATGCTGATGGGAAGAGCGGAGCCCGGCTCACAGGCTGCAGTCACCTCTGCCAAGCGCATCCGGCTGCGCTCTGAACCTGCCACTGATGGGCACGGATCTGCTCCAAGTCATGAAAAAATCAAACCAAACTGCCTCAGGTCGGGGATATGACAGTATCTGTGCCGCTAATCAGGTTTCTCCTTCGGCAGCAGGTTTTGCTTATTCATCCTACACAAACGTCAAAATGAGTTGAATATCTTTCCTTTAAAAAAAACGATAGAAATAGCATAAATCTCAGCTTTAGTCTCCGTGAACTCCAAGCTAAAATTACCACTCCGTCTGCCATGCATGCTGCGCTAAGGAAAGAGCTTCCTTCCTTGCAATTTGTGGCGAGGAGAAGATTTTGGAAACCGCTTTCCACCCTGGAGCCTCTGTACAATTCAGACGTGTCCTGTAGTGAATTGTTTTTGCAGCGCCTGCTGTGCCATACATCCAGAATAATATTCAATTAGGCTAATAGTTGCCGCTTACGTTGTTGTGTAAGAGCCGGTGATTAAGGACCTCTCCATATGCTTCAGTCTACAGTAATTAATTCTTCCTGCAGCATATATAGAATACATATAGATGCCCCCTCTTCCGCAGGGATGCCGGGGCGAAGCGAGGCAGGTAAACAAGGAAGATAAAGGATGACCTTTAGCTCCGACACGATGGCCTGCAGGATCTGTGATTTACCGCTGTTGTCACTCATCTCGCCTAAGCAGGACCCACTTCATCAAAAGCCGAAATGAGGAAACAGGAGATGCTGGAGATGGAGAGGGGCTGGGGCGGAGCGGGAACAACCTCTGCGCGGCGCGAGTGACGGCCGGGGCAGGAGGACTCGTGCGCGGGTCTCCTCCGGGCTTCGCTCGGGGCACCTGAGACCGCGGTAAATAATCAGGCTGTGCTGCCATGAAGGCTGTTTGCAGAACGTGGATTTCATCACTCAGCCCTTCACAAAGGTTGTAATTTAGCACCTTTTGCACGTGCGGCCTCTGCCAGCATCGGTTAGGACCTGGTCGAGCAGCAAAGACGCACGGGTCTGGCCTGCGGCTCAGCCCTTGTCTGCAAGACTAAAGCTGGGAGCTGCCTGAGCCCTTCGGGAGGCCGTAAATGTTTTCCAGTGTTTAACAAACCTAAAATCCCCCTTGTACATTCTCACCCAGGGGTGACAAAATGGTAAATCTTACCTGCAAGTCACAGCCAATATAGTGGTGGAAAATAAAAATAGCTTTCTCCCAACCTGCCTTCATTAGTATGTATTGGAAACCGGAAAAAGCATTCCGCTATGTGGGGGAAAAAGTGCAGGAGAATTGCTTTGGATTATAATAATTTCAGCAAAACATCTAATTTATATATTAAGCTTGCTTAATGGACTTATATTGCCTTGCTCTTTGATCTGACGAAAAAGGTAGTGAATAATTTATCAAATAATAATAATAAAAAAAATAATCCCCAGCCCAGCCCACGTGCCACAATCTGCCCTGTAATTTACATTTTTTAAGAGATGTCGTTACGAGGCAGGAGAATGGGTTCCTAAAGATTCCTTCTAATATTACAAATGTATTTTCAGGAGGTACACTCTGGGGGAAAAAATAATAATGAAAGGACGCAGTTCTGCAGACAAATGTTCCAGCTCTCTGCCTTCCTCACTAAAGACAGTCATTTCAAGTAAATGCCAAAAGGCATTTAGCTGTAACATTTGTCAGCAGAATAGGGTTGGCTTTAGGTTTCCCTCCTGATTTACAATTGAGTGTTTATTGGGTTTACTGTACTGCAGCATGTTGTGGTAACCTCCAAAAAACCCCATCCGCCTTGTGCATTAATCACAAGGGAAATATCCATCAGGGCAAAGTGGGCAGGCCTGGATGGATGGGAGAGGGATGCTGGCTGCTCCCGCAGGGATTGCGGAGGGGAGAAGTGCAGCGGGCGCTCCAGGCTGGGCTGCCGCTATTCTGTGCCCAGGGACTGGCTTCCCAGGTGGTTCTTGTAAGATGCTTAATTATTTTATTTAATTTTAATTTAATTTAATTTAATTTTATTTTATTGTATTTTATTGTATTCTATTCTATATTCTATTCTGTTTTATTTTATTTTATTTTATTTTATTTTATTTTATTTTATTTTATTTTATTTTATTTTATTTTATTTTATTTCATTTCATTTCATTTCATTTCATTTCATTTCATTTTAATTCTTCTAACCAGGAAGGGGACAAGCTGCCGTTGCAAACTCGTGGGGAGAGCTTCACCTTCTGGGGTGCTGCTATTTAAAGCCTCAATATTGGGACGCCCATGCCGGATTTCCTAGAAGGTGTCCGCACGACCCCGGCAGTTTTTCCCTATCATCCCTGCTCCTGCTGCCGGCGTTGGGGTTAGTGGCAGTGCTGGTGATCCCAGCTCTATCATGACTCTTGACAAGTCTCCCATTCGCGTTTCCCCTGCATTTGCCCAAAGCACTGAGTTGTCAAACGTTTACAGCGGCTGTACGCAGGGTTTATTCATATTTAAATAAAGCCATTATCCTGGCCTTGAGTTTCAGTAGTTTTCTGCTCTTCCTCTGGAGTATTTCTCTCAGTAGTGCCATCTAATCAGCTTTAGGTTTTAATTAAACAGCTGTCATTTGCTTCCTAGTTCTGTTGCGACCTGATGTTGTATTAAATTTTAATTTAGCCTAGGCTGGATAAGAAGTAGATTCCTTCAGACAACAAAGAAGTGCTATTAGCAGGTTACAGTTGTAATTAAGAAGAGCTCTGCTGAAGTGCTAATGCGTTCAGGTAGAGAGAGGAACCCGAGATAAACGTGGGCGATTATTATTCCGGGCTCGAGGCTGCGGGGCGAGACGTAGCTCTCACCTGGGCTGCTGGATTTGCAGGTTTTGGACAAGCCATCACAGCTAAAACCCTTCACAAGAGAAAGTGGAAAAGGGGATTCCTGCTTTTCCCTCTGGGACTAGAGTTTCGGGCTGGTGCTCCGTGGATGTTGCTGCAGATACTCCAGGGAAGCTGGGGAGGACGGGGAGGACCAGCCGGTCAGTCAGATCTCTTATCCCTTCCTGCATCTCAGACGCATCAGTAATAACCAGCACAGGTATCATAAATCCATAAATTCAGTGCTTTTTTCTTTTTTTTTCCCCTGAGGTAAGCCCTATCATGGAAATATAAACCAAGCCTAATAGAATCTAGATGAAATGTTATTACTAGTTGAAGATGCACTAAAAAAAAAAAAAAGTTTGTTTATAAATCTAAAGGACAGGCAATTAGTTCAGTTCTGCCTTCATATTTCTTCCTCAGAGGAAATACATGTTTGCAGTCTGTAAATAGTGAGCTCTTAGAAAGGTCTTTATGCTGCCTGTTAGACTGGTGCAACACTTACTCCTGGACCCGGGCGGCTCAAATATTGATTCCTGTCCCAGCATCACTGACATCGAGGCGTAGGGTTTTGAGGCAGCACTGGGTGATTCAGGATGGGAGGAAGGTGCAGGGCCAGGCATGGAGCTCCATGGAGCTTATCTGAGAGCACCCATGGGTGAGTAGGTCCCTGGCGCGCACGTCCCCTTCGCAGGAGGCATCTGGAGCTCTCTGTGTTGCCCTTGGATGCCTGGCAAAGTGAGAAGGAACCATGGGGCTTGTTCATCCATCCATCCATCCATCCATCCATCCATCCATCCATCCATCCATCCACCCATCCATCACACGTGAAGGTCACCAGGAGGGTGATGCCACCAGCAGTGCAGAAAGCCCAGGAGAAATTGCTCCTACTCTGCTGGTAACTTGGTTCCAGGTCTGCTGAAGGCAAGAGAATTTCAGCCCTGGCTCGTCAGGGCTGGGGTCAGATCATGGCATCCAAATATATCTGCATTAACCAAAGGTACTTTGGAGGCAAAATTAGCGGCAGTTTTTGTGACTTGGCAAAGACACCGTTTCCCCGATGAACGGTGTGATGTACGGTTTAGACAAGGTGGCACTGTGTGTGTTTCTACGAGATGGATGGCTTGGGATCTGTAGGATATTGCCGTTGGTGTGTTAAGTCTCCGTTCCCTCTTCCCCTGTGCACCTGCGGATGAAGCANAGGGCTGGGGTCAGATCATGGCATCCAAATATATCTGCATTAACCAAAGGTACTTTGGAGGCAAAATTAGCGGCAGTTTTTGTGACTTGGCAAAGACACCGTTTCCCCGATGAACGGTGTGATGTACGGTTTAGACAAGGTGGCACTGTGTGTGGCGCGTGTTTCTACGAGATGGATGGCTTGGCATCTGTAGGATATTGCCGTTGGTGTGGTAAGTCTCCCTTCCCTCTTCCCCTGTGCACCTGCAGATGAAGCACCCTTGGTTTGTCTTTATCTGTCTCACGCAACCTCATTCTGCCTGCGAGGCATCTCATTTCTCCTCTGCACCTGGCACGGCATTTTCTCCTTAGTTTTATTCCAAACCCTGACTTTGTAAAGGGTTTTGCTGTTGTTCTTTCACCCTTTTGCTTCTGTCACAAACTTCTCCATCTCTCAGTGTCCCTCGCTCACGGCTGGCAGTTGGGATAAATGGGATAAAATGATGCCATTCAGCATAACCAAAAAACAGGCCGTCATTTACTGTGTAAAACATCTGGTTTGTGCCTCTGTGAGAGCAGAACGGAGACAGTATATTTATTTCATGAGGTATTATCCTGAAAAACATCTCCATTCAGGACAGCACTTACTTAAACACATGCTTAAACCGTGTTGAAGTCCAAGTGTCAAGCTGAGCATATACTTTTAGTGCTGTTCTGCACAGAAATGGACTCAAGCACACGCTTAAGTGCTTTGCTGGAACATAACTGCCCATAAAGTCCTAGTAGACTATATTAGTTAGCTGGCCCTAGTGGTAGTAGTGCTTAAACCCATTTAATTCAGGGTACTTTTTGTAGAAGTTTCCTAATATTGATTAATAATACATCTTGGTTGCAGTTATTTATTGGGCTTCTCCAGCTGTCTTTAGCTTGTGGTCAATACCCATTATTTTCTATCAATCTAGGAGCAGACAGAAGCAAATGATAGTGAATATATCTCCATGCCTATGCAAGCGGTTATCAGATTTTTCACTAAAATCCATGTCTCCTACCAATTCTAATCATGGAGTTTAAAGTCAGATTAGTTGGAAACAACTTTTTTTTTCTTCCAGATGACAAGCAATTAGTTCTAGGGAAGTTGAGAAATGAAAAACCAGTTGACTTAAAGCAGTATTTGCTGTTGCAGGCTCTGCTAGAAGGCTGAGTCTCTGTGAGGGAAAGCACAGACTATCTATATCATGTTTCAGGGCTCTGCTGAAGCAGAGGAAAGCTCCTCCGAAGGNTGAGAAATGAAAAACCAGTTGACTTAAAGCAGTATTTGCTGTTGCAGGCTCTGCTAGAAGGCTGAGGCTGAGTCTTTGTGAGGGAAAGCACAGACTGGCTCCTTCCATGGATCTATATCACGTTCTGGGACTCTGCTGAAGCAGAGGAAAGCTTCTCCGAAGGCTTTGGAGCCTCTTCCCTTCAATCCACGTAGCTGCTGCAAGGCAGGGGCTCATAGTAGCAACTCATTTGGAGTAATTAATCAAGCACAGCCACACTGAGATGCGGAGGAAGGCTGCGTTAATGGAGTCATTAGCGTGCAGAGCTGTGAATTCATCAGGAGGAGAGATAAATGGGGCAAAGCATCTCTAGGAGGGATTTTGATGGGGAAAGATTACAAAAAGCTTGTGTGTGGCGCCGCGTAGTTTGTAGTAGCTAAACCTCATGTGTAGCTTTTCTCCTTGTGTGTTTACATGCAGAGCAGGGAAGGTAGAGTAAGGGTAGAAATGCCTTTATAGTAATGCTTGGTTGTCACCTCCCAAATCCCTGGCATGATTTGGGACATGCGGGTGGGAAGAGCTGCTGGCTGTCTCTCAAGACAGAGCCCGACCGAGGCTGTGGTTCTGCCAGGCTGCCGACGTGCCGGTTGCCACAGCAGCCAAGGCCATAAATTGCCTTGGAAAAAGTAAAAGTAAGTCCAAATATCTGTTATGGGCAAAACATGATAGCCTAGACCCAAGTTCTAGCTCCAGGAGTTATTAAACCACGGATTTCCAGTTGACCAAAGAGTGTGGAAGGGGACGGATCACTCTCTCCATGCTTTTCTGCCGATTCCTGGCCGCTGCCAGGGTCTCAGCCCACTAGCAGTCTTGTCTTTATGGCTCTCTAACATCCCTGCTTGTTTGTGTGTGCACGCAGGACACCGAAGTCCTTAACACGGCCATTCTGACGGGCAAAACGGTGTCTGTTCCAGTCAAAGTCGTTGCCGTGCAGGAGGATGGAGCGGTGGTTGATGTCTCCGAGTCCACTGAGTGCAAGTCGGCAGACGAAGACGTCATAAAGGTAAGGCAGAAAAGTGAGGGAGAAATAACGGTGTTTTCACCCTTTTCTCCTCTGCCACCATCATATGGGCACCTAGCCCAAATTCCATATAATGCAGCATATTGGAGCAGTGTACAGAGAAATTCCTACAGGCTCCTGAGTGCATCACCTGCTTCCCAGGCAGCATTTTCTCATAAATAAAGATACTGAACTTTACCAAAATCTGGAGCAGGATGGAGAATAGAAAATGACACCCATATTGCAAAAAAATCTTAAAAAAAGATGTGGGAGATTTAAACAATGCTTTTCTTTCAAATGTAATGTGTTCAGCTGGTTTTCACTTCCCAGTGCTGAGATGAAAATAGCTTTAATGTGGCTTTATCATGGTATTGATTATATGACTTATGACACCATTTCATGACTTTTTATCAGGTCTTAATTCATCATTATTATTTAGGCATAAAAAGGGTACTTTTGGATATCTTTACTGCATTTATTTGGTTTATCATATGTGGTTTGGGATTGGGGATTTTCTTTTGTTTTTAAATGATCTTCATAAATGAGTACAATATCCTTCATGTAGGCATTTTTTAACCTCCCTGAAGGTTAAAAGAATAGACCTGACATGATGGTTTCCTTGCCTCTGTTCCAGGAAAATACAGTATATTGTATGTAAACGCTAAAAAAGTAGCCTGGCTTTTACTACCGCTTTACTACCCCTTTACTACCCCCTTTTTACTACCCCTTTTTATACCTCTAACCCATAGGTATTATTGCAGACTCTCTCTGTAGTTTTCAAGAAACAAGCTTCCTAATATTCCAGCTATTAATTGGGTCAGGTCTGAATATGTTCCAACTCTGGTCACTTTTGTAAGCTCTCTTCAGCTTGCATTTGAAACCCACATCCAAACCTGTCTTCTTTTAACCTATCACTGTAACTACTTTGTAGATGAAACTAAACAGGTTCTAACAGGTAGCTTGTAGTTTGTCAGATAATATTTCATTTTCTCTCAAGCAGCTAAAGAAATGCACACAACAAAGCTGTTGTTTATTTTGAAGCCCATATACTGGAACAAAACCTTCACCTTCTTATTTTTGGCAATTCTGAATGAGCTTGTTACATTGTTTTAGAAGAAATTACCTCTAAAGCAAACAAAATCTCATTCCATTTCAGTTCCAGCCACAAAGAACTTCCTTTGCAGTTAAAGATCTTGTTTTGCAACTTCACATTTTGTAGCAGATTTTCTCTCTCTGAGACCGTTAGGTGAAGGATCTCGTATACTCCTAGGCAGTTATAAGGAAGGCAAGATAAGTTTCTGTTTGGTGAAAGCCTTCCTCAGCCAACGTCTTCCAGTGTTTTTGCTGAAGACTTGCTGAAGTTGGCTACCTAGTTTTCAAAGGAAGAGTCGCTTGATATTTTTTTCTGTGTACCCTGTTGTTATTCTTATCCAATTAGTGGCTATTATTTATCACCTCATAATGAATTGCTCACACTGTAAACTCAAGAACCAAGTTATATATAATCAGCATAGCACTGACATTGTGTTTTGTATTTTTTTTCTTGCACTTCAAAAAACCAGATCCAGATCTGAAAGGCGGTTTGTGTGGACATACCTTTGTATTATTCAAGTTTCTGGTATTTCTAGGACTTGTTATTTAGAGAGCACTGCATTGAATTAGATAGTGAGAGGTCAGAAAAAGGGTTTTCCCTCCTCTTCCACCGCTAAAGTTAACATCTACATACTTAGGAGTTGCATTTCAAAACATTGCCTGTGTAAAGTCCATTTAGTTTAAGCAGCAGTTGTCCATATAGATACACTGTCAAAGCTGGGTGTAAATTTATGCCCAAATTTAAAAGATTCCAAAATTTAAAAGGTCCACTGGAGCTGACAACTAAACAAGGCTTGACATGACCTCTGTGAGCAGAGATGAGACTTCCAGTGCAACTGTGAATTTTTACACTTTGAGAAAGCAAAGCTCTTGCCCTCGGAACACTTTCCTTTCTTGCTTTTTCAAAAGAGGTTGTATTTTCGGGTGGAATTAAATACCTGCTCCTAGGCACCCAACAGTTGATGAGCATCTTCCTATTCCTTTCAATGGCTCTGGATAAAACAGAGCAAGATACAGACCAAAAATCTGCACAGGTTTTACAAGGTTTGCACTGTATTTCCCCTCTCTTCTGAGTGACTAATTCAGGTATAAATCAGGACTTCATTTTCCTGTTTTGTGAAATTATCTGGGCATTAAATCACCTGACCGCAGAGAATGCCTCTGGGGCTCTTTTTATTTAATGAACAAAACGAAGAGGTCTGAATGTGATCGTCACCGAGTTCATCTTGCTTCATCCTAGTGATATAAAAGGTCTCAAAATGGGAATAATGTTATTTTTGTGAAAATTACAACATACTTTATAATGGATTTCACTCCTAAATTACTGAAAGAGGCTATCAGGCTGAATGCTGTTAGGCATATTTTTTAACTGGAAATATACATATATATTGGTTGCAAAATTCAGTCAGTTATAATTATTTGAATTAAGCTTAGTAGAGGTTTTTTATGCCTGCATATTTTCAGAAAAATGCATACACACTTTACAAGTCCCTTTGGTAACGTCAGCATTGATTTGCTTTGAGATTTGTGTTGCCTTTCCTGTATAGGTTGTACTGCTAAACTCTCTAGTAAGAGTTGCTAGGCATTTTGGATATAATTTTCCAATCCTGAGCTTCTTTTCACTGTTAATTCTGGCTTTATTGTTTCTTTGTAATTGGGGAGACATTCATATTCTTTAGGATAGAACAGAAAGTGTTGCATTCTTAACCTTTTATTTCTGTTCAATAGGTACTGATTTAATAGTAACAAGTAATGTAATAGTAACAAGACAATTCTTTGATCACTTCTGTAAGATAATTATTTTCAATTAAGCCGCAATGAATTCAAGGTAGTTTAAATAAAACCATATTCTAGTGCAGGCTGTTCTCTCTGTAGGTATTACTGAGTGTGCTTACCTGGGCATCTCCCTATATACCCTGTTGATATAAACACTGCTCAGAGACAGTCGGGTGGATAGATGATGTGGAGGTGATTTATTTGTAGACAAGGGATGTGAATCTTTCCTATTCTAAGCAATATATTCCCCCAGCCTAACAGTTTAATAGCTTCCCAGCAAGAGAATATTTCAGTCTGCATATTTCAAAGCCTATATAATTAGTGGTAAATATAATGAAATACAGGCATTACTTTTTGACTTTCCATTTTCAGACCTTAGCGTGGACCCTTAAAGGAGTTTTGCAGGTAAACTCACTTGGTTGGACTGCAATCCCCCTTATTTTATTTATATTCTTGATGGTGCTCAGGGCATAGGTTATAACATTGACGATTTTAACTAGTGCCTGCCCTCTAAAAATATTAGCATTACATTACTGCGAGTTGGTGAAACTCCCGTGCTTATTCCATCATTGCAAAGGAACATTTAATACTGTTGGCATTTGAGGGAAGAGATTGGCTTTGTGATTAAGGCACTAAATGCTTCTCAGCATTAATTTCCATATCTCTTGCTGATTTCCTGTGTGACGGTGGGTAAATCACTCACTCCTCTTGGAACCTCATCTGCAAACACGGCTGCGTGACACATCCTGTCCCCAGCCCCTGCCTCGCTGCGGGTGCTGGTGCTGCTGTTAACTCTGAATGGACCAAATCCAACTTCCCTGGTCTTCCACCAGCCATGGAGCGACTCCAAGGATTTCTCTCGCCGTGTCTGTGCTTTTCCTGCAAAGCAGTGCTAAGTGGGATTATGAAACTGGAAAAAAATGAGTGATGGAAATGTGATTTATGCAGCAATTACTTGGCTGCTCTGGGAATGGGTAAAACGGTGATAACGGAGTTGTAAGGACGATGGAGGGACCCTCCTGCATGTCTGCTGTGCCGTGGGGCTTTGTAAGTGGAGAATACTTTAAAAGATTAAAGTAGCTGCATCATGGCAGGCAGCTCCTTTGCTCCTCTATGCTGCCAGGAAGCAGGATAGTTTTGCTGGCCTGTTCCTTTGGGTCTCACTGGCTCCTTGGCCTCTGTGTTGTAGCTGGAAGGAAATAAGGGATTAGAGCAGTGGTGCTAGTGGAGAGAGATGGTTGCATTGCGGGGAAAGCTAATCCGAGGGGTTTGGGCACAGTCGGTCTCTACAGCCTCTGCGATGCTCCAAGCAAGGTCAGTGCACAGCTCCATCCCTGTAAAAGAGCCTTTAGACCACAGGAATTTCATATGAAGAAAAACTCCGGCAACATTCCAGTTACACGGGACTCGTAAACATCGCCCATGACGTAGCACCGAGTGAGGAAATTAAAACGAGGCCAGTTTCTTAGTCCAAATGTTTATCTCAGTAGTGTGCAAATGGAAGGGAGACAGCTGCCCAATTAATTCATTCTTAGATTAGTCATATTTTTGTGTCCTTTGCAAGTTGTGCACAAATTGAGTAATGTTTCCAATTAATCCGTGCAGCAATTCAGCTGGCTTCCGTGGAGTTACACGATGGACTAATTCAGCCTATATTTTTGGTAGCAGAAGAAGACCTTGCTGAGCAGGAGGGAGTCGGGGGCTTCGCCCTGCCCGTTTCTACCCACATGCAAAGTGCAGTGGGGTCAGGCTCGATGTGCCCAGGTAGAGACACGTTAAACCCGTCTGCGTGAGCAGGCGCTTTCTGTTTGCTTGCTAGGGGAAAGCATTTAAGTGCTTTTCACCTTTTCATAATTTCCTGTTGAATTATAATGGAAGTCAAATTCCAAGCATTCCTCCCCCTACTTTTCTCTCACAAACCTTGCCTTGAACTCTCTATAATTAACGTGAAACAATAGAAGACCTAATTTTCCTAGCAGCAGCCAGCCAGGCTTTATCTAATGTGCCATAAAAATAGTGTAATAAAGGCAGGAAGGTGAAAGGTAGAACCAGGATGGATCTGTTCCTCCCTCTCCCAGGCACAAAGCAGGTGGGTGAGTGGGGTTTGCAATACAGCAGCCCTGGGCACGGCCGTCTCCAAGCTGGGCTCAGGAGCTGCTCCAAGGCACCACAGCCGAGATACCTGGGGCTAAGCAGGGGCTAAACCCAGCACTGGACACTAAGCAATAGATTAGACTAGCTTAAGCACGTTTTAATTGATCCTCTCTTTCACGTAACCTATGTGTTTGTTGTTTGGAAGAGCGAATAAATAGACAAGAGGGAGGGTTCTTGTGGTAGTCTAAGACGATGCTGAATTTCTTTGCACCCTCCTGGGCAGCTCTTCATGCAGGAGCACGGAGGACGAAGCCAGCACTCGCAGTCTGCAAGCACTGCGGCTGCTCTGCTGTTCAAGGCTGTGACCAGGAGCACACTGTATCTGCACTTGAAGTGCAGATAATCTTATTTTTCCATCTATCATATTTCTGAATTCTGATTACTCGGCTACCAAGGAGCTTTATTCTGCGGTCACTTGCTCAGAAATTAGCTCACTGCAGGAGTCCACGGTCTTTCGGGAAGCACTGAGAATAGTCTTTATTTGTTTATATGATGGATTTACTTTGGTGCCAGCCAGTTTATTACACAATTCGTTTTGAACGAGATCTTATTTTTTAAGTGATTTTTTCTTCCATGCTGCTCAGTGCATCAACATTGACAGCCTTGGAGGCTGCAGCACTTTGTGTGTCCCCAGAACGGGACCAGGCCAGGGCTGCGCAGACTAGGAAGTTTCCAAGATGTTTAATTTGGTGAGTCCATCTCCATGCCCATGCTGTCCTTTTCCTCTGACCTCATTAGTGCCCGTAAAGCATCATCAGCTCCGTGAAATCACCCAGTAACAACCTCAAGTCCCTGTGAGCTTCATCCACATCCATGCTTGGGAACCGGGAGATGATGGGCTTTGCAGTCCATTACAAATCCCCTGAAATTCCTGATGCCTGAAGCATCTCCACAGGAGAGATGTTGATGGCAGCGAACGCCTCAGCTGAGCACAAGGAGACCTTGCACAGGACTCACAAGTTCTGAATCTCTGAATCTTCGGACCTTCTCTTGCGCTCCCACCCCTGGTAGAGCAGCATGGTCAGGATGCTCCTGTCTCGGTAGGGTCTCTTGGCACAAGACCTGCTCAAGGCAATGGATCTTTGCTTTTGTAGCTGTAGACAGCTATACCTAAGAGGGAGCAATAATTAAATGTCACTGAGCTGCCTGCAATGCACCAGCCTTGGAAATTAGATCTTCGTGGTCTCCAGTTTTGTCCAGCGAGGAATCTCTTTTGCCCCCATACAAAGTTCATCTTCAGGAGTCACGAGAGATGGGCAGTAGAGTACGGTTAATCTCTCCACAGGGTATCGATGCTGAGTTAAGGAGTTTGTTTTTTGTTGCAATAGCAGAGGTTCTGACATTCAGGTCATCAGATGCTCCTAATTAGTTTTCTAGCCAGCCAAAGCATGATCAGAAAAGAGTAACATAGCCACTCACTGCATAATAAAGAATTATGTTACAGAAGACCCGTGTTACACAGCAACAGGTTGAAATCTATAGTGTTTTATGACTGTGCCAAGTAAACTTTGGGTGGAGAATGATATTTGCAGGCAAAATAGCTCCATGTATAGCAGTAAGGATGCCAATGAGGCAATCTAACAAAACCTCACATATTGAGGAATTAATATTCTGTACACAGTGCACGCAGTACACAGTTTATAGCAAAATATATGTGTGTAGCTTCCTGAAGCTATTTTTAAACATACGCAGTCTTCAAAGCCAGCTTGAGAGAACTGTTGTGTCTGGGAGAGGATCCGCTAAGAACAGACCACGCCGACATGTGCAATCACGCAGACTTCGGCGGAGATGCTTATGGTGCCTTCCAAGGGAGCAGCTGCTGCTTCCGAGGAGGAAAACAATTTTGTGGCTTGGCATTTGGCTGCTCGGAGAGCAGAAATGCAAAGGGCAGCGATCCCAGTGCTGGGCAACGGTCATTAGGCTGAGCCGGGCAGCGCTCAGGATAAACTCTGCAGGCTTTATGCGAAGAGAGGCACAGCCCAGGCTCATCGAAAGCAAAAAGTAACATGAGAAAGTAACTGCCTGGAGAAAACGGCAAACTTGGAGGCTTTTGCTCCAAGTTCTGCAGGAAACGAACTTTGCTTTGTGAACTGTAATGCAACGGGTCATTTGAAGGTTTTAATTGAAGACACGTGAGCCTCATGAATTCTGGGGCTTTTGTGCCTCTTGAACTATCATTCTGACTGGGCAAATTAATTCACATTCCCATTGTCACCTAAACCTCCGGGGCCAAATTGTGCTCTTGGTTATAGTCGTGTGGCAGTGTGAAAGGCAGCGGAGTGACAGAGGGGCTCCAGAGGGCAAAATTTCCTCTGTGTGAAAGTTAAAAAACCGCTGTTAGCTGTCAGGATGGGAAGGATGAGAAATAAGTCTCACTGCTAAAGGGTGTCAGCTAAAGCACGAGAAATAAGACTTTCCACCATCTCCACCGCTGCGGGAGTGCAGAGAGGTGGCATTGGGCAGCAAAGGAGGCTTTTTGGGCGACGCAGCTGCCCATTTGGAGTAACTAGTGGCATTTTGAGCACTGAGTGCCACTGTGCAACGCTGCAGCCTTGGCCCCCCCACAGAGGGTTGTTTTGGGGAGCGCTGTGCCTTGCCCAGGGTGTCCCCTGGCCCCGAGGTCACAGTCGCCCTTTGCATTCTGCTCGCGTTTACGGCGCTGCAATTTAATTTCTCCACACCTGCGTTTTGGCAGGGTGTGCTAAGATGAACTCCCTCGAGGTACACAATTAGAGTAGAGGATGGAGATGATGAGCCTGACACGCCACCGTCATTTTGAAGTGCAGTTAATTTATTTGACATAAAAAGCACCTACCATTGACAGCTACCAACTCCCTTTCTCCTCTGTGATGGAAGGCATTTTTGTTCCTGCCATATTTTTTTTATTATCAATGTTTCTGCATTCTCATTATACAGAATGGGAAGTCAGAATAGGAACTATTTTGATCTCCTTCATAGAAACAACAACAACAGGAGGAGAAATGCATTTTGCTAGAGAGCATCTTGGTACGTCAGGACTGGGGTATCTGGGAGCCTGGGTGGAAAGGAGAAATCAAGCAAGAAAAATGCAGGCTATTTGCTGGATTAATGAGCTGAATGACTCACTAAAGTAAGGACGAAAGACCAAAATGAAGTTATAAATGATGTTTCTTACTGCATGTAAGCACAGGGAATGGCTTGTGCTTTAGGAAGGCCTGAGACTAGGTGTGAGGCTCCCTCTCGTTACTAGAAGGGCAAAACATTGCTCTTGTGAGCCACGCTCAGGCTGTTGGAGCAGGATGCTGCTAAAAATCAAAAGCAACAAGTAGTAATTAAAACTTTTCATGAACATTTACCTTTATTCAGTATGAAATAGTATTGAATTCATTCCCTGTACATTGCCTGTACAGTCCCAGCAAATTTGTGATTCTGTGATGCTTGCTGGCTTTTCCACTGAATTAAGTAGGAAAATGAGTATTTTATTAATAGGAGACTGCTTAATTTTCCTGCTTTGATGCTGTTCTCTTGAGGAAAAGCATGGGAGGCGGCTGGTGCTTCCAGAACAAACTAGTATGTTGTCCGTGGGTTTCCATTAAAGAAATCAGTGGTCTAAGAGCCACAGGTGGTGACGCTCCTCCTGCCACCTCTGAGACCTGCAGCCTGTGCCTTGGGGGACAGAGACCTCCGAGCACTTCTGCTCCAGGCTGTT
>VWPW01017251.1:268646-299367 GCA_013389825.1 Crypturellus undulatus | reverse complement strand
AGGACTTCCACGGCAGCATGAGAGCTCACAGCCACTCCAGTTCTCCAGTTGTGCTTCCAATACACAAATTTTAAAGACTACAGGCTATATTCTCTACTTCCTACATGTGTTACAAAATAGAGGGCCATAAAGCACATCAACAGCACTTTTTTCCTCTCCTCCTAACTATCTACATAAGAAAACCTGTAAGAAAAACAGCACATAAGCTCCTCAGGCACATGCCTTTAATAAGTGAAATCTCTTTGGGCTAGAACAATTAAACCAAGTTTCCATAAAGGTGCCCCTGTCACTGAGTCCCTTCAGGCTACACAAGTCAAATCAGCTGGTTTGCTCCTAACATGCTGCTGGCTCCAACGGGGTTCCAGCCACCCGCTCCCAGCCTCACAAAAAGCGTCCAAGGCAGAACTGGAACAGCAGCATTATTAACTTTTACGGCATAGCACAGTTAAACACTCCCTAGATTGTGGGGAAATGGGAATGTGGAGACATATCTAGTGAGCATCTGAAACTTTTCTCNCACAAAAAGCGTCCAAGGCAGAACTGGAACAGCAGCATTATTAACTTTTACGGCATAGCACAGTTACACACTCCAAGACTCGTCTCCCTAGATTGTGGGGAAATGGGAACGTGGAGACATATTTAGTGAGCATGTGACACTTTTCTCCATTTAATTTATTATACCACAGTTACATCATAAAACACAGACTCATGTGTCCTGGAGTGGAAAAGAGATCTCCTACCAGTGAGCAACAGACACGTCCCACATAACTAGGAATGAGTAAGTAAAAGAGAAAGCATTTTTTCCTTTCAAAAGCTGCAATGGAATCTACAGTGCTGAAAATTTGCTAGAGGAACTTCGTGAACGGGTTTCTTGCTTAGACTAGGAGGAATTACAGTGAGGACTACGAGGACACTGGTCAAGGACATTAAAGATGATGTTCATTTGCCTCTAATATTCTGGCCTTTGCTTGAAACTACAGGTACTAAACTTCCTTGATTCTCATAAGCCAGGTGAAACACATTGGCAGCGTGAGGTCTGGAATAAACAGCTTTTTGTTATCTGGGTTGTTCCTCTAGCAGATGTGTTCAAAGCATCTTTTCAGCACTGCTGGAGATGTAACAGATAACATCTTTACTACCTGAGAACATGGAGCAACTTACCTTCATCACAAAAAATCCTAACAGGTTTCAATGCTCCTTTGAAAGAGGTTCAGGGACCAGGACAGGGAGACCTTGGAGAGGAACGATACTTCGATTTACTTGGGTAACCTTTTTTTTTTTTTTTTTTTTTTTTTAAATTGTCTCTTTTTTGGGGGAGGTTGGCGAGGGAGGGTGTCAGGATGGACACAAAATGCCTATTACACGTAAGTTTTTGTTTTACAGCCCTTTTCATGTCACACTGGTGATGACCACAGTATTTGGAGAGAATCAAGGAAGTTTTACCCAGCATGTTCACATTTAGGCCTGTGGTACCTGAACGTTTTTAAATGACTACATCATTTGCTTATCGTAGCCAAGCTCTGGTTCTGCCAAGACCATGTGCTCGGCACTTAGCTACAAGCCTCTGTCCCAATTCTTCTACCCCTCAAGGCACCGGGTCAGCCATTGATACAACTGCTACTCTTAAACTTTGAGATGTTTGTTCTCTCTGACACTGCTACATGTAACACGTGGTAGGTGGGCAGGAAATAAACACTACTGATCAACACAAAAACTGTACAAATTACTAAGTCCTTTCCAAAGCATATTTGTGGGCATATGGGAAAGTTGCAGAGAACATGTCCACTGGATGCAGCAAGTTTTAGATCAGGACATAAGCAGTACAGGGTTAAAATCAAGGGTATTGTTCTAATTCTACAAAACTTACCTAAAATTTGGCATGATTTTCCAAACAACGTAAAATAAAGACTCTGGACTAAATGCAGTTTGGTTTCCTTGCCATAAAGCACACAGCGTCTTTCTGAATTCTTCCACCAATGAACTGGAAAGAAAGTAAGAGCTGGTGATGAATATGTGTCTGCATTATAACCTTTACGGCTTTACTAACTCAATATTGTAAAAACATCACAGTCAACTCCTTGGTTAGAAATTGCAATGATTGGGTAAATAACTTCACCAGTATTTTGTCTACTAATCTAATCTAATTTTGTCAAAAATCTAATCCACAAACTTGCAGAGAGATAGAATAGGATGATCACGCACCAGATATTGAAGACTCATCTCCCCATTTCACCATTAAACTGTAAACTTTGCTAAAGTTGTCCCTTTACTTAACTCAAACAAGTTACAGACACTGAATCATACTGTGATTTTTTTATATATCTGCTTGCAAATACATCTGGAGTACAAGTCACTAGCACTTAACCTTATTTTGAATTCAATTATATGTCAGTGTTTTCTTATGTTCAGGACTGTTTCCCCCACAGGAGCACCAGATATCTGTGAGCACACTGGCAGCAATACAAGTGTCTTTTCGTATAGAAAATAATTTTTTTTACTTTCCTGCTATTAATCTTCTTTTTTTTCCTATGATTCTGCAACACTGGTGGTGTTTAGTGGTTTTATTATTTGCTGTTTTCCTTAAAGTTCAGTGCTAACAAAGAACATGCAACTTACACATTGTTATCCCCCTGGCTCCTGGTGTGGTAGGTTCGCCTGCCCGCTGTCTTCCCATTTCGTAGCTCCACAGCAGGCAACTCTTTGAAGTAACAGCAAAACTGCTGAATGTTACTACAGAAATAGGAAAAAAAACATGCAAAATTTTTCCTCTGCATAGAATGCAGAGCGGATTATATATTCTGGAATCTGTTCTTTGAAATGCACAACCACAACTTCATACAGTGACAAGAGCATGGGAATCACTTTTCAAGTACTTTCATTCAAGATGAACATTCTACTCCCATTCCCTAAATGAGTGAGCAATCTGTGGGACGACTCATCGCCCCAGCTACCTGAAATAACTACATTTTGGTTCTGCTTTGACTAAGGTACCAAGACAGACTGCACTCCCTCAGGAACCAAACTGCAGCTGCTCAGGAGGGCAAGGTGAGCATCCACTCTGCCCCCTGTACAGCAGCCCCTCTAACGGGGCAAGCAAACCCCAGGTGCTGGAAAACACAGTGAAGGAGAGACCTGTTCGTTCTAATACAGTCCCCCAGTATGAAGCAAGTAAATACAGAAACACAAAAGGACAAATACAGAGCAGTGGTAGTCTTGGCAGCAATGAATTTAAGTCTAGTAACTCAGCACCTCAGAAACTCTTCCTCCACACACTTTTATGGGACCCCATCCCTCAGAGCAGTGTTCTCTGCCTTCACAGAGCACGTAAGCATCAGCGTATTTCATCACCTCGTCAGCAGCCAGAGCAGCCTCCTCTCTGCTGAGATGGCAGGCTCCCCCTGCACTGCCAGACCATGCAAAGTCCCTCGCAGTAGGAGAGCTTCACAGCGCCTGCAGCACTGCCCCTTCCTGCTAACGCAGCAGCACTCACAGCAATGATCTGCCCAATTCTCTTGCAGCACAAAAGCACTCACAGGGAAATACAGAGAGAACTTTAGTGGCTTCACGATATATTGCACAGCAGGTACCTGAGCGACTGAAGGATGGCGTTCATGAAACACGTATTCCCCAGGTTCCGGAGGCCTGTGGCACAAAGGGCAGTGGTGCTTCCCTGGGAACCAGAATAGTTAAGTTAAAACAGACACATTATTGCTCCCCAGCGTCCTCCCCAGAGACCTGCTACCTTTTTATCAGCATAGATTTAAACAAAAAGAAACAACTGCACTGTCTGGAGTGTGCAGAAGCCAAAGCATCACCCCCTCGACCTGCCTTGATGACTGATGCTCCACCTTGACATGAAACCCGATTCCTACTCAGTACTGTCAGCAGAAAACTGTATTTACTATTTCTATACATCTCTTCCTGTTCGAATAAATATAGAAGAGGACAGCACAGAGTTATTTACTGCTAAGTATTTGTGTGCATGTTACATATTCACACTCCAAAAACACTGAATGGGAACTGGGGGATAATCTCCCTCAAGTGCTTTTGAAAATACAATTGCTTATCCATTTACATCATATCTAATACACACAGTGTATTTGTACAACACTTTTTGAGTCAGCAGCACTGGCCTGTTGTCTTGATGGGGTGAAGTGCTTATGAGAAAGTCATGAATATTCATTTAGGAAATAAATACTCAAATTAGACAAAGTGAGGAAAAAGTGATGTTTCTGGAGAGAAGAGAAATACATGCCATTTATGACCTACAAACTTGAATAAGTACCACAATGTTATACACAGATCTGTTAGCTTTTTTTCCAAATGATCTGGGGGTGGGCGGATGCAGGAAGCGAGGGAAGAGAACTGTTAATAGTGCTGTATTTATCCACAACATCTGTAGGCATTTTGTTGTCTAAAGAAAACACACTGCACGTTCATCAAGTTTTTCAGTATTCTCCACAGTTCTGACAGAATTTAAAGGCAAAGCTATCTTACAGTAGTATTATTTCAAAATGGACATGAGACTTGATACCACAGACTGCACGCTTTCAGTGCGGGACATATTTTTTTTTTAAGTGTTCCAGTAAAACCTTTTTTCTCCCTAGTTCTATCACAAACACACAGCCTACACCGCTGGTTAAGAACAAATGACATCAGGATATCTGTGATTAAGTTGTCCAAGCCCTCCACCCATTATTATTTACACAAGAATTTAGCAATTCAGTAACTTCTGTCTCAAGAGACCTATTTTCCAAAAAAAGGGGAAAAAGAACTACACACACAGTATGAACACCACAGTGTCCTTAGCATGTCCTCTTCTCACGGTGAGCCAGCATGGCATTAATGCAGGCAGCTGTGTTCTGTCCTTTGTAGATAATCATCTAATGCACTAACAATAAAAAGATTATCTGTTGCCACAGACAATTTTCAAGTATTAATAAAATTATAGCACAGACTAAGAAACATAACATTAGTTTGTGCTTTCTGTCTTCTCCTCAATTATTTAAATGTTGCCTGGAATTTTCCTTTTGATTTTCAGTAGATTTGAATTCTCCAGACAATACAGGGGTAAGAGGAAAAAAGAAAAAAAAAAGAAAAAACTAAAGAAGGAGACCACTGTTTCTCCAGGGCTTACTCAATCCTCCTGAAATTGGAGCAGTGCAAGAGTGCATTCAGAAGACCCTAAACAGACTACTGTAAGTAGTGCATTTTGAAAATAACTGAAATATAGTTATTAACAAACAGAATTTAAAAACCAGCAGTTCATTACTGGCTGCTCTGAGGTCCAGGAGCACACAAAAAGCCTGAGAGCTGTTGGGAATTCAGAGGTTTGCTCTCATCACTACCCTCTGACTTCCATTCATACTTCTTTCAAGGAGTTTTCCCCTTCCCAGGCAGTGAAGGGCTTCACCTAACTGAAGACAGCAATTACTCCCCTTAATTCCTACCACACTGCTGTCCTGCAGCCCCAAGGAGGAACCGTTCAGTGCTCCTACCCCTCCTTCAGGATTAGGGTAAATATGAGCAGTGACACAGAGCTGAGTCGGTGCCTCCCTAACTCTAGGGAGAGTTACGGGGATCGGCAACTCCTTCAACCCAAGCCATGGACAGCAGAGACATCTGGTTCGGGGTTTTCTTTGTCTGCAAGAAGCTACGTAGCCCTTCGGCGATCTGGCCAGGGCTGGACCGTGATCTCCTGGGTACTGTTTTGTGGATGAAGTGAAAATAGCAGGAAGATGTCAGATGAGACTGAGCATAGCTTTCATTCCACAGCTGTTTTTGAAAGTGACTTTTACTAAACTCTTTTAAAAATGTATTCACGCTTTTTTGTGCCTTTTCCTAGCAATTACTTAGAGCAAACCTTCAGTACTGTAAGAGAATGACTTGTCTGCTCAAAAAAGAACCAAAAAAAACCCGAACAGAACATCTAGCTCTAAGTCCGTTAGCAGCTTCTTATTTCTCTAATCCCACAAGAAACAGAATAGTTCAAAACCTGGGGCAACACAAGTTCAGAAGAACCTGAAGAATTCTTTTATGATAAAGGGCTCTTATGGGCATGTGATAAAACACATAAGAAAGGCAGTAAATCAAAGTTGGTAACAGATAACTCATTTTATATCTAGTCCTACTAGACTCAATAGATTTATCAAAATCCCCTAAACTCACTGTACTAGAGCTGTGTACTTACATTTACTTTTAATAACTTGCTGTTCAGAGATGAGTTTTCCAATAGTTTTCTTTTCCTATGTCTGTCTGATGTAAAGGCTGAACTGTTAAGAAAGTAATGGAAATATGTTACCTTCTTAAAAAAAAAAAAGAAGATGGTATGAAAAGGACAACAGATAATTATCAAAATGTCTAACACAGTAATTATATTTGCCATCAATTATTATTAAGGCAGCAAAAAAACTTCCCAATTGTACCGTATGCTTTTTATAGCCTTGAAATGAACTCCTACACCTCCCTTTAAGTACAGATGCACATCCTATCTTCAATACTAATGTCTGAATTAACTGTATTAAGCTACACAAGTTACAGTATTTGCCCTGAAGCCTGGCCTTGCTAGCCTGCTACTTCTGATCTGAGTATCTTTTTCCTTAACCAAGGTAATACTTCCTATACAGTTTTCCAAAGCAAGTATTTGTCAGAAGTGTCATTTTAGATCTTTAGAAAGACAACCTCAAAAGCCAGGACAAAGATGAAAACCATGTGAGTGGTAGCAACTGACTTCATGTAGCAGGCTGTAAAGATTTGTATAAGGCTAATTCAAAATTACAAGAGCAGCAGGTTGTTCTTTTTCCTATTGCTAGAAATTACTGACACCTCAATTCTTCCAGTTTACTACTACTTCTAATCCAGTAGCAAAATGATCATGTGTCCCGGGTTCTAGGTGTTGGGTTTTTGCTTTTCTACTATTTAATAATAAGCCAACCTCCAAGAATTCAAAAGTGTTAATCATACACCATGGAAGCCCACAAAGTGGCATTTATTTCCACAGGAGTTGCATCTCCTGTACACTTAACATGTACTTGTTGTTATCCTTGCACACGGTAAAGCATCTCATTAGGAAGTGACAAAACCATTAATGAATTGTAGCCATGTTCAAAAAAAAGTCATTAAAAGAAGCCAAAAAGGCATGCATTTGGGGGTGATGTCAGACAACAGGATTCAGTATCTCAGGGCCACACTTATTCTGTGAAGAAGCTTTTCAACCTGACAGCAGTTTCTCAGCAGTAACAGTACTTGAACTCTGGGGCATTAAAGTGCATTTGGGGGCACTGTAAGCACACATAACTCTCCTGCTTAGCAGTATGTAACATTTCCAAGCAAAATGAAAAGATTATTCACTCTCCAGAACTGGATACAGCATCTGCATCACATAGATTATTATATTTACTTTTCAGTGGAAGGGCGCCAGATAAGAGCCACAGGAAAAACATGTCTTCTGTACAATTTTAAGATCACAAGCCTTCTTAATCTTTGTCTGGAAACCAAACTACACAATTAACATGAATACTACTTCCCCCTCCATTTCAGCTTTGATTTTTCTGCTCCAGAAACCTATTCTGCTTTTGACCAAATCACACTGCTTTTGTGAAAACTGTGGCCCCTTTCTATGAAAACAAACAAACAAACAAACAAAAAACAGTAATCACCACCACAGAAACTACCGGGTAAGAAGCAAGAAATTTAAGGGGCATCTGCATACACAATACAATAATTTACTCCACTTCTACAAGACTCACCTTTAAGAAACAAAGTATACAAGGTCAGAAAAGGCCCTTAGCTTTGGGTTTCTCAGTGATGGAAAAGATATTTAAAACATACAGAACTAATAACCCCCCCCCAAAAAACCAAACAAACAATAACTCCCAGTATTAAAGCAGAACTACTGCTTGAATGGTGCAGTCTTATAACATTTTAATAAAACTGCCCAAAGCAGTCTGGATACAAACAGACTACTTACTTTTCCAAGTTCTGTAGATGCTCTCTGACTTTCTGTACCAGGCCCAGCTTGGTATCATTGACGACAAAATCATCACACCGATAGCTGCAGGGGAAAAATATATATATATTACACTCACACACACACACATTCATCAGAATGTACAAGGATTTCAGCAAAGAATCTTAAAGCCTGGTTCCTGACAGTCATACAATTTTATCCACAGGAAGCACCTAAAGTGATATAGCAGCAAAGACAGGGGAGCAGGACACCTGGTTACTGAGGCTGTTCCTCTCTGCAGGCTACCCAAGAAGCTACAGATAATGTCTTATTCTCTGTTTCTTTTTCCCTTCCACCTCAGTTCTCTATTATGACACTTTATCAAATTCAAGGTTATCACCTTCCTCCTTAGAAGGGGGAAAACAAAAGGATTAAGTACCTCCCATCCCAATGTAGAATTCCAGTTCAATAAAAACTGCGTAAGCAAAAGAAGCATTAGGAAAACGGGAGTATCAAGAGTCATGGCGAAATGTCACAACTTCCTCCCACAGAAATGACCTAGCACTTGAGTAGCATTTATGCTTTTTTGCATACTGCAAAGCATCAGATTGCACCTTGAAAGTTCTGGCAAACAACTGAAGTCTCCTGTGGAGGAGCTGAGCCTACTCGGCACATGTTTAAATTCCAAACTTTAGCCACTACTCTCCTCCTCCTGTGGTACTAGACTGACTCAAATATGAATTACATCCTTATCAGCTCAGGTTACCCCTCTGAGCAGATCCATCCTCTGTAGGTTAATGAAAGTATCTACTTGGGGCACAATAGGCATCTTCAGTGTTGCTGGCTGCACAAGTCTGATGTAAATCCCAGACAATATTGCTAGTATTCCCTCAAAAAATGAATTGCAGAGATTACAGAGCTGAGAAAGTGAAGGCTCTTGCCACCAAAAGGAGTCTACAAGATCATTCTGTTCAGGATTTCTGATGATTTTTGCCTCTGGGAAGAGAATCTTAATGCAGCTCTCAATATTTCCAAGTTCTGAATGCAGCAGTTACAGTTTCTAGATGACACATAGGTGTCTATAAAATAGCCATTGCCCGCACAGGAATTCCACTCTCCCTCCTCCCCTTTTTTTTTTTCTTTGTATAAAGATGCCACGGACACTGTCAGGTTTGGAGGGGAAGGCAGTCTGCAAACACTTGATTTTTCACCTTTGTTTGAAGCAGACCCATTCAGGTTTTCCAGCCACTCGCAGCTAATGAGGTGCTCCTGCCTTTGTCACTCTCACAGGCCACCTCGAGGACAACCACAGCTGCTGACTCTGCTCCAGGGCCAGCCCCAAGCAGAGGGGGACAGGGGGCAGGTGGCTGCAGTGCAGTTTGACTCCTCCAGAATACCATAATGCCCACACTCCTGCAAACAGCCACACAACTGCACTGCTGCTCCAGCTGTGCAGCAAGCAAGGCTCAGACGGGTGATGAACACAGGTTTACAGACAGGCAACAAAAGCAGATCTAAGTGCAGTGAAAAATCTCTAAGTCAACTTACTGCCAAAAGCAGGAAAAACGTATCACAGAAAGATGACTTAATATATGTTCCCTTTTCTTAAACATAGCATTCCCCGTATTTTTAGTCTCATGTAACCGTTCAGCTTTGCATAAAACTGCAAGTTAGCACTTTCCTCAAGATGGAATAAAACCAAATACATCATTATAACATTCCTTCATGTCAGGGTCTGTGCCATGCTGGAAAACTGATCTTAAGATTCTCTTAAAAATAAGAAAAGTCTTTGCTATTTTTATGGTCATTTTAACAAACCACATCCTTTGCATCACTGAGGATTCTGCACCATTATTTCACTGAAAAGCAGAGAATAAAAGTATAGAAATAAGTCTGCACCAAACATTTCTAGATAAAGCCAAAACAGATGAAGGAGTTCAGACTTTAATAGTTCAAAACTTGTTAAACCAATACATCACAAAAGTGAGCTGCTGAGAGATTGCCTCCAATATATGTAGCCAACCTTTGAAACATATTTAATCTGTAATTATTAAGATGATCACAAATTAAGTACTATATACCTTTTGGTATATACTAGCTCTTCAATATGCTTTTAACAGTGATTGTACTGAACAAATTTTATACTACAGGCACTGTCCCTTATATGGATTAGCACAGCATTTCCTTCTCTCTATACTTTCTATTTTTAGCACCTCTGCTAACTGCAGGCTTCTCTGGCCTCCTATACTGCTAAGCTGGCTGTAAGCCAGGGAATATACGCACTGCTCTGGGCAACATTCAGGCTGCTGCTGGCAGCTGCAGCAGGCTACTGAACTTCACGGCATGCTTTGAAGTTTTGATTAGATTTAAAGAAGCACAGGACAAGAATAATTAAGAAAGTCTACATTTCCTTAGCTAACTACACTAACAACTCAAGTTTTACTTTCTTGATAAATCCTGTTCACCTTTTTAATTTCCATTGACCGCAGCATGCCAAATTACGGTCTAAGCATTCGCAATTTCTGATGCTTACACGCTAGGACAACAAACCTGAGCTTGAAAAGAAATACACACAAGGAACGAGGAACTTATTTTTTTAAAGTCCTTGGTTAAAGTCCTTGGCACTTGGTTAACTATTCTTACATCAACCCTCAGTAAAAACATTAAGAGAATGCTAATATAACCATGTCTGTTTAAGAGATAACGGGGCGGGGAAAGAGGTCAGAAAGCTGACCTACAAATTGCATCCGGGATTAAATGAACACGGGAAAGATATTATGCAAACACAGGAACAGAGCAGCCTTTCTCCCTCTGCGCTACCAACTGCCATGCACTAGAACCGAGAAAAGAGATTTTCAAGAATCCTCTTTCAGAAGAAAGATTTATTTCGGAAAGCAAGCTTCTTATAAATATCACTTTACTTGTTGCACACAGAAAGCAATCACTGGCAGAGGAGGAGAAAGTATCTTTCAACACCCTAAAGAGAAACAAGACCTGTACTCCTCGTAAGCCCATTGTGGTCAGTGCCTCAGAACTAACTGAAAGGCCCATTAGCTGGCAAGCAGCACCATTCATTTTCTTGGGGTAGGGTCCCAAGTGTCATCCAGTACAAGCATACAGTATAGTGCCCGCTGTCTCAAGTGTGACTGTAGAATCAAGAGTCCTGTTCCCATAATAAATAAAAGATTAAGATTCATTCAACTTTTCTACTGTGAAGACTGGTAAAGTGGGGAAAAAGAGAATAGGAGGTCAGAAGGAAGACTGAAACGCTCTGGAAAGCAAATCCATAACTCCCCACAACTTAATGATCCTGCACGCATGTATTTTTCAAAGCAATACAAAATTTTTAAGCACAATAAACATTTCCTCTCAGGTGTTAAAAAAGTAATAAAAATCCTCACTGCTCTACTAGAATCGAGAGGTCCTCATAGATATTTGGAAAGCTTGATTAAAGAAAAAACAACAACAACATACCCAGCCTTCCACAATGAAATGCAATTACAGGAAATTGTTTGATCTGGTTTTGTTTTACAGTGAAATAGCATGCAAACTAGAAATAAAATTCAATAAATCACGATAAACCACAGTAGCTAGAACTATGTTCGAACTAACATTTCCTTCCCTTGGACTGACAGGAATAACTAAATCAAACTGTGTGTTCTTATGATTGAATGAATGTTAATACGGCACTACCAAAGAAAAGGAAGAAATTAAATGCTTTCTGATTAGGAGAGTGCTCATAGAGACTGTAAATCCCAGACTTTTGTGCTGGCTACTTTTGTGCTGGCTTAAGAATGAGCTAGTTTAAAATTCATAGGATAAAAACAGAATAAGTGTTTTCCACTGAAATATATAGTAAACAAAATCTTGCTACTTCAAAATATTTAAGCAACACTGCAACAGAGTATCTCTGTTGTTTTTTACAGTAGAAGCAAATTTTAATTATGTCTTAGGATATTTTGCTAACTTTCAAATTATTAAGGTTGCCCACACTGCTTGTATAAAACATTAATCTTAAATACATGTTCACTTGAAAGTAACAATGTCGCATAAACAGTATTATTACTACTTCCAGTGCCCACAAGATTTATGTCTACATTGAAAGAGCTACAGAACAAAATTTTAACGTACAATCTCCACAAGTAGCTAATTATGACTGGAATTCATCCAAGTATTTACTTTAACTGGTAAGCAAGACTTGAGAGCAGTCCCTTTTGTACTGACTTATATAAAGGGGCAGAAAATGGTTTTAATTTTAGTCTTATTTATGTAAGGTTATTTCCACTGAGAGACTGAGTGCAAATATCAAACACCAGCATCTTTCCCTGAGTATCAAGTGGGAAAAAAAAAATGAAACATCTCAATGAAAGCAAAGATAGTCTGCTTTTGAAACTTGTTCAGCTTCACGATAGCAGAGAAGACTCGTAATTTGCTTGTGAAATATATGCACCAGGAACTCCCTAAGGCAAAGCTCCCTACAATTAGTTCCAGTTCATCCATAAGATGACTCAACCTCTACTCCGTTTACAGCAGGAGACATCACACGCTGGACTGCTTCTCACCCATCCCACGGCAAACACAGTATTGCGAAACACCAACGAGCTTCCAGGGTGCTCGCTCGCCTACTGCTCACAGAGATGTCTGGCTTCAGCAACACATCTTACAGTCCTCAGCCTGGATATCCTCATTTTGCAACTCACCAAGCCTCAGCAAGTTCTGGTAGACCAGGCATCCTATCTGTTATAGTAAATGGCCACATAATCAAGATTTCAAATGCCCAGGTAGAATTCCTGCATATATTATTACTTTCAAAGTGATTAAGAGACAGATCATATCTATAAAGGAAAAAAAAACTGCAACATAACCCAGCTGTAAACAACAGACTGGTAAACTGGAATTAGCTTCCCACAGCAACTTCAATGCTGGCAACATTTGCATACTCCTTACTTAGGAAACTGCAGGTTTTCTAATGTTTTCAACTCTGGGACAGGCAAAAGGCTTTCGTCATTTAAACAAAACATAAATAGAAGCAAAAGCTACGTACATCACAAACTACTCACAACAACACAAACATAATGTTCTACGCTTAACACAGGCACAGCATCTATACACTGCTGCACATACCATCTGAGTAATTTCTGAGTTACTCAGAACAAAAATTTCTTTATGTGAAACCACTTAACTGTGACTTCAATTTCAGAGGATAAAAACATACCATCCTTCCTAAAACAGGAAGGCCAAACTTCAGCAGCCATTTCCTTTATGAACTATATTAAGATACTCAATTACCTGAATGAAATAAAAATCCATCAGTGGAGCTCTATGTTCAGTGACACTAGAAACCCATCAGACTTCTGCTGAGGGTGAAGAGGAGGGAAGACTGTGAACAAACAAAGGCATTGCTTCCAGAAGAGTTCCAGTCTTTCCTTTCTCCAAAAAATTCCAAGAATACTTGGAATCTGATTTTTACCTGTGTAATTGTTAAAACTTTCCCAAGCAGTGCCCGTTTCCAACTCAAAAGGAACTGCTAGCATAAACTGACCCAAGTCATTTTCTTTCTCCTGACCATCATTTTCCTTGATGCTGCATCCAAATAAGATCCAGTACTCTAACTCATATACATTGTACAAAATCACAAACAGAAAAAAAACTTTTCAGGGGGAAGAAAACAGAATCAGTAGTGGAAGAGAAAAAGAATAAACAGGAAAATCCACATGCATACCTCAAGATCACATCTCCTGGGCAGGAACTTGAGTATTACTTTATTTTCTGATGGTCTGATAAATAAGAAAGGCTTACCAATCTGATGAAAGGAGCAATGGGAACCAAACAGTAGCTTTAGTTCTCAACATACCCCAAACCAAACAGAAGAAACTCCAAGCTATGTAAATATTACTTGCATCAAAATATTTGTGCTGAGTCACTGGAAATGAAGAAGTTTAGTCTCAATAAATGCTACTACGCACATGCAAAAGCAGAGGACTATTTTACTAGTTGTTCTTAAACAGATAGGTCTGAAAAATGAAATAGATGAACTCTCTAAAAATGTGTGTAATAGTGCCTCACAAGAGTCTAAAGTTGGCACCTTTGGCAATTACAGTATTTAAACCCTTACCAGTATGTGCTGTAACTACTGCAATCCATACACACTGTATGCTGAACTTTCTCTTGTTTTTCTGTTTTCTTATGGTTGGTCATAGGAATCTGTGCATCTTCATAATGTTTTTTTGCATGGCCATTCACATATCTAAAATAAATGAAAATGAAAAATCTTAGTTTTTAATTATTTCATGAACATTCAGTGGGGAAAAAAAAAGAGAGAGGAGAAAAGCCTAATATAAATTTTAAATAAAAGACATTCACACATTAAAAATGGGCTATTTTTCCTGTGTGAAAATGCTGGTCAAGTTTCTTAACCTTTCCCTTTAACCTCCTACGTTGTCCAAATTAGTATCTATGTGTCCTTCATCCTAACCACAAACCAGCATCCTGAATCCCACTGGATCTGAGATCTCAATAGACTGATTAGCCCACCCCCTCCTTTTTTTTCCCCACACTGGTAATCTGTAGTTAGTTTTCCCTCTTGCTCCCCCATGTTATTTTCCTACAGCTCTACTTTTTTTTTTTTTTTTCCATTCCAGCATTCATCATTTTTGTGATTGCTTTAACAGTGTGCTGACTCCCTTTGAAAGCACACCCATTTTAAGCTCTCCTATTCCACAGGAATAGTGGAATTAGTATTAGAGCATGCTACACTTCATAAAGTTCAGGATTTCACAACACACTAGGGCTTAGGATCATATAACCGGAGTCTAAAATCAGTACAGTGCTTCTGTCAACATGGTAAACATTTTCACACCTCAAATTTGAGGCATACCTTGAAATTTAAGCATCTCTAATGTGAAAAACTGCCATTAAGAATGCAAGTTGAAACTTAGCTTAACTCATTAACTCCTGAAGTGCAGAGCTCGGAGAACCGCACATTCCCTTATTTCTTGCTGGCTGAACTTGGCCACGGAAACAGTTAGGAACTCAGCACGTGCCCCACGCAGAGATCTCAGGACCCTCTCTGGTTTCTCAATGTTCTGCCCTTGCTCTCACACAGAGGCATGAACAATTCTGCCAGCATCGCTGTGCTCGTCAGGAGACTGACGTGCGGTTACCAACCCTGCTGTCCCAACTCTGCCTACTCTGCCCTAACCTCAGCTCGAGAGCCGTGCTCACAGCAGCTGGCTTTCTGCCTAGCAGTGACGGCAGCAGCTCGCGGAGCCGTGCACCCAACTAGACGCACTTTGCTGCTCTAGCACAGCACAGGGCTCCAGGGGTTCTAACTTGGGGGACGTTCTGCAAGTGAAGACCTGAAAGGCTCCATTTCCTCTTCCTTCGGTTTCAAACATTATCTTAGCATTGCATGCTCCACGCTTACCTGCCAGTGGCTTCAAGATCAAAGCACTCCCATTACAAGGTGTATTACATTTTTCTCATGCGAGCAATTTCATTATTCAAGTATGGTAGTAATCTGGTAATCAGACTGCATAAATATATGACTCAACATCTACTAACCTCATGCAAGAATGGTCTTATGGACAGTAAAAAAAGAAAATGAAAAAAAAAAAAAAGAAAAAAAAAGAAAAAATGGAATGAGCAAAATATTCCAAACTACTCATTTCACATGGTCATGTAATATGCAGTAGCTCCTTATCTCTTTCATGAGAAGTATAAAATTGTAAAATAAATGAATAAATAGGACTAAAAATGGGGGGGGGAGGGGAAGAGTGGGGAGGTGTGCTGAAACCTCTGGATGAATGACTTAACTGCTGTTCAGAGGAAAGAAAGAAAGAAAAAGTTTATTTAACACACTTTAAAAGACATAGTCCAAGCTTAATGATGATTTTTCCAGAATAAAAACACACCAGAGCAGATGGTACCCAATAGAGGAAACACTTTCACATCTCAGACACTGTCCAAACATAAACATCACCTACAAACTCTTTAAATATGAGCATCTCAAACGTTTCCCTGGAAGAAAATTTCCAGCAGTTTTCCTCACATATTTATTATGGTCGACTGTATCATCCCAAAAGAGTACAAACTCTTTTGGTGTATGTTAACAAATATGGACAAAAAATATGTATACTCTGATAAAATGTTCGCATTAGACAATTAGTCTACTAATTGCCATTAGTAGATACATTACGACAATTATTTTGCTCTAGAACTATGCTATGAAACATTGAAAATATTTTGAGCTGACACTCAAAATATTGCTATCTTCAAGGACACTTGCTATCTTCTCAAAACAAGCTAGGCCAAATTTTGATTTGTGGGTTTTGAAGAAATCTTTTTTTTTTAATCTTTTCACAATATAAGTATCTCTTACATAATGGAATTTTAGCAGTTTTGCAGACACATTCTGAGGTGACTAATCACAGCCACCACTCACATTTCTTTTGAAATGGATGCCAAGTATAATGGCTGCACTCCTGTAAGATAGCAGCGAGGTATGTTCAATGTAAGTGGTAAATGAAATCATGGAAAGTTAATTCCAGGAAATTCCCAGGCATTCAGGAAATTCTGGAGTGAGCTGCTTCAGAGTCAAGCCTCAAAAAAAAAGATAAAGGGTTTATTAAATAATTTTTACACTAACACTTTGTACTCACCTTCCACAGTGGACACTTGAACACGTCAGACAGACCCATGGACTTTTATTTGACCGGCACACTATCAAAAGAAAGGAAAAAAAAAAGTGAATTTGTTATGATATTTCAGTTATATAACACATCCTGAGTGCTAGCTCTGCTCCAACTCCCACCTTGGCAGCACAGATGCATAAAATAGCTCTTCATGCACAGTAATCTGTATTAGGGAGTACCAGACTACGGACTGAAGTGCTCTCATCACTAAAGTGCATTAGCTTTCCTCTGTTTTGTGTTCTTGCCACAGGCTACAGATTGAACTGTTACTTTCCTTGAAAAATCTCCAGTTTTTGTTTTTATAAAAGCCACATGAGGTCTACTTGGTTTTGAAATACAACAGAAATATCACAAACAAAAGTTTGAAAAACAGTGGGGAAGTTTAGAACCACTTCATTTGTTTTTTAGCAAGAGATTCCGCAGAAGGCTGAGAAAAGCCACAGTACTTGTCGTCTGTCTCATAAAACCTGTTATACAAGATGACATTTTAAAGAAGAAATTGAGAGAAAGCCTGACAATCTGATAAGGAGCAGATAGAATAAACTATTGTGTTGCTCACAATAATGCATACCATTTATACAACAATTATTCTTATGCTACAGTTCCGGCAAAGGTCTTATCCATAAAGATTTTCTTTCAATCAAGCTTTGCAATCAATTCAAAATATCCAAAAATAACATTAAATGGAAGGAAAGTGAAGTTTAATCTAAAATTAAGCATGGATTTTGTAAGCAAAGGGGTGGCGAAAAGCCAACAGATACTAGAAAACAAGTTCACAATGCTGCGTCAGACCAGGGTGGGGTCATTTAGAATCTCTTTTTTTTTTTTTTTAAACTCCTCATCAAACCCAGCAGACAAGTCTCTAAAATTCCGATTGGAAACAAAACAATCAGAAAAATCAAACCATATCGGCAAAATACACAAACACGGGCACACAGACCAAAATTTACCTCAATCAAGTTCAACCAAGTTAAAAAGAAAAAAAGTAAATGCATCTTTACAAGCAATAACAATATTAACAATATTGAGATTATAACCAAATTGATTAATTTCTAGAGGATATCCAAATTAGGCCATGTCAGTGAAGGACATATGACATATAATGCTTAAGAGTTGTAAAGAAACTCAAAAACTGACTGACCGAGCTACACAGTTTGTAAACCACAGTATATATCAGACTGTTAAAGTCAAAGACTATCAGAGAAAAATCACACTAACAAAAATTAAGTGTTTCTTTAACATGTTAACTACTAATTAAAAAGAACAAAGCAAGAGGATCAGTCTTTAATCAGCAGAAAAGTGAGTATGTAAGCTACTTTTTAAAATTAATAATTTTTCTAAGTTACCAGAAAATAAAAACACAAATATTTCTGTATAATGTAATAGAAATGTTATTTAAGGTAATTATTTTAAATTATTTAGTAACGACTCCAAAACTGCTTTCTTAAACTGCTGCAGTTATAATTTTATTTTAGATAGACATTTTCCTGTTGTGCCAATCTTCTGTTTGTCCCACAACCAGAATGGTCCTCTGGCAAAAGATGCGGGAGAGACGGGTAGTTTTCACTTGCATTTCAGTTTAGAAAAGTGCAAGAAATTTATTTTTAAAACAAACAGAGAAGAAAGAACAAGGAAAGATATGAAGTGGATGTTATCAGTTAAAAGTGGACCCTTAGTCTAATCTGATACAATTTTATTTCCCTGAACTATGCAAACTAAAAGGTAAAAAAAAAGTCATCAGAAGGAAAGAGAAGCCAAAACCATCCACTCATGTAAACACAGACATATCTAAGAGCTGCCCAAGTGCTGTGTGAACAAACAACTACCTTTATCCTATGCTTCCGTTGCTAAAGACTTGGAACAGTTGCTGGCTTTAAAATGCTGGCAGAAGTCTACTGCTTCTAAATAACAATTTTGATTTCACTACATTATAATTTTTGGACAAAAGTACCTCAGCCAGTAATTTAAAGAATTAGGATGCAATCTATTATTCTTACCTCCCACTAAATCATTACAATCTCACATTCAGGTATTTTAAATACTAGTACTCTCTGGTTACTGCGTGCGTTCAGAGTTACATCACACCGAAGCAGCTCTCATTCCCCCAAGTTCATATTGTGTTTAGGAGTTCTGCACAGGCTCAGCAAGTAAGTCTGCACAATCATAATTTTCCATCCTCCAGATCGGTGAAGAGTAAAAGATAGTTTATTTATTTAACTTTCAGGAAAAACTTTGCTCCCATTGCATCACATCGGCATTGTGTTGTTTATCTTCTCCACAAACATCTCCTCCCACAAAGAACTCAACATTTAGTGACTCCCACTAAGATTAAGCGCAGAGGCCAGGATTAAACGTGCGACCTGCAGCTGCTCTGTTCTGAGACACGATTCTTGCACAATCTCTTTTTTTTTTAAAGGTTGCTGAAGACTGTGTTCTGTCTTGCACTGAGGCTGGCTCAGGGGACACCTGCGCTGAAGCTCAGCTTTCGAGGTCTTCCTCCACCCAGCTCTTGAAGCAGTTTATGGTCAGCTACTTACTATTAATAATTAAACTAGATCGGAAGCATCCAGGCATCAGGACTGTAAGGAGACAGGCACTGTGGGACACACTGCAAAACCACAGTCACTGCCCTGAGCTACTTACAGTCTAAATTAAGAGATGGACAGTTTGGCTTGAGTAGTGAGGAAAGTACACCCTATTCTTTTCAGATGTAGTATAGACATGAAGACATTAAGCTTAAGAATGGATCAGGAAGAGACACACACGTCTGTTGCAAAGCCCTTCTCAATTCCAAGCACGTTACAGGGCTCCAGCAACTGGTCCTCAACACAAGCTGCAGTGTTTGGCCTCTCAGGGCAGATAATTACACATAATCGCAAGGAAAGACCCTCGAACCTGCCCGTATAGGTACTCACGTCAACTTCCCTCAATAATCAGTATTTCTGCCAGGATGCGGGGGTGGTTTTTTTTTTTCCTTTCTAGTGCTATTTAAAAAGCAGGGAGGGATCCCTAGCTATTTAAAAAGCAGGGAGGGATCTAGTGCTACTTAAAAAGAAGGGAGAGGTTGCATTAATTCTCCCCCTTCCTAGTCTGGAATGAAGCTATTACCAAAAAGATCTCAAAACTTTATATTATTTATTATACAAACTAAGAAATGGCACCTGCTTTGTCAACAGTGGCTACTGCTAAAGTCACCAACTGGCCCATTTCACCGTATTTTCAGAGTTGCCTCCAGCAGTTGGGCAAGGATATATAAGCATCTTGGAGGAAAAGGAAAAGAAAAAAAAAAAGAAAAAAAGAAAAAAAGGAAAACAAATGTACAGTGTCACTATACTGTCTGAAACAGTGAGTCATTTGCCATTTTACATCAGTATCAGCTTACTCGGAGGCAGAGAAACCGTATTATTTAATCATGTAGCAGGAAGGGCAAGTACCTCTGCATCCTTTGCAGAATGATCTCTGTAAGTGAGATCCAAACTCATTTGTTAAGCAGTCTGCAAAGCCCTCTGTAAATGAAGCAGGGGGGTATCAATCCATCCCCCAGAGAGCCAAGAGTCAGACAGTGTATGTACAGACCTGCTTGTAAGCATGGGAGCCTCCGAAACCTCCCTCCCTCCCGAGTTTCCCCTTTCTGCAGTTCACCCTGCACAAAAACATTCACCACGTTATGCAAAGCAGAATGACTAAGACACGATCCGTCCCGCACACCACAGGGCCCCCGCCCCAGCCTACCCTCATCGTCACTCCAACAAGGGCTTCTGAATCCCTCCGCTTTCCCCCTTTCTGAAAACGGCCTCGCGGCACAGCTGTGGGAGGAAGGCAAGAGGCTCCTGGCAGGCGCTGCTCCCCTTGCAGAACAAAGCTGCACGTTTCCACGGTAGGAAAGTTACAACTATGTAAAGAATATAAACAATCCCCGAAACGAATAGTTTTGTTTAAATAGCACACTACATAATTTAGGAACTGGCAAAAGAAAAAAAGCAGCAGGAAGAGGAGGAGACAAACAGGAAGCAGCTTTCGCAAGGCAGCCAAGTTGAGAAACCTGCGGGCCGGGGTATCTGGGCCCAACTCACACGGCTGCTCGGCCCAGGGCAGAAGCCCGACCTGTGTCTGCCTCCAGATCTTAAACCAGTCCTCTACAACATTGCTAAGGAAAAGGCCACAGAATATGGGCACAGGAAGAGCAATACTTTGCTAAAAGTATGCCGAGGAGAAAGGAGATGGGAGTCATTAAGCTGTCGCCAGCTCTCTCCACATCCTCTACAAAATAACATGGTCTTTGCTCTGAAAAGGAGCTCTACCAGCCCTACCATTGTACACATATAATTATATGGTTAAATTACACTAGCATAATGATCCACATAGCCAAATGTCTTTGGGTTAAGTGACCTTTTTTTCAGTTCCGTTTATACTGGCTTAACAGGTCAGCTACACTGAGATAACCTAAATCAAAAATGGTTGGCTGTTATTCCAGTAAGGATCTAAAAAAGGAGCAGTATTTGTATAGTTTTGGTCACATTGATATAGTGACATTACACCAAGGAAATAGTTTAAAAAAAAAAAAAAAAACACCACCACACATACATACCAAGCACTTGCTGACAACTACATATATGATATAAATACATATCTCCAAAGAAAATTACATGGCTAATACACCTGTAACCTCACAGTCCCTCAACTGTTTTGTTTTATTAATACTTGGTAGCAAGGCAATGTTATTCTATTTTCTGCTCCAAAAAAGAAGCTGACAAACACAGCAAAAAGAACTAGGCTGACTCCACTTACAGCATTTGAAGAAAAAAACGTAGCAACCGTTCACATAAAACGTGGAACACAATGTTTTGGTCTACGACATGTCAGGCCTAAGAAACCAGACCAAAAACTTTCTCCTCCAAAGATCTGAAAGCAGAGATGAGAAGCACGCAAGCCAAAAATCCTGGAAAACGATCAGCAGCAGTGGGAATACAAAACTCTGCACAGAAATTTAAAGGAAATTACACAAGTCACTCTCTTACTCGTACCTCAAATGCAAAGGTTTTCAGACACAAGATTCAGAGTACTCCTCAGAGAGCCCAACTCCATTTTATAGAATGAAGAATTGAGAGGAGGGCAGGAAAGAACAAATAATTTGCCAAAATTATCATTATTAAGCTAATCACCGTAGGTCAGAATCGGCTGTACTAGCGCGAGCACCTTAGACCTCTGTGTCATGGCACTGTTGGGCAGTGGCAGCACACCCCTAAAGTCAGCACTGCAACAGCAAGCCGCGAGGGCCTGCACAAACATCTCTGAACTAGCGCCTGCAGCTCCCCGTGCGCTGCGTAAACGCAGCACCAGGCATCCAGGAGAGAGACCTCCGAAAGCCAGTGTTTTAAACAGGCAGTGGCCCAAGTTTTTAGCCGAGAGCCATCAAGAGCAGCGTGCTGGGCATCACCCCTCCTCTGGGCTTACAAGCTGATTTGCACAAAGGTAGTCTGCCCACCACTGGAGTTTACATCTTTCTTTCACTTTCTTCTGCGGGGCAGACACAGCATCTTTTCAAAGGCGGAGTAGGTAAGTTGAGCTTTTTCTGCACAGCCCCACCTGATTCAAGATGTAAATGCCTCAGATTTAATTCCCTCTTTTGCCAGCAGGAATTCCACCTGACACCCAAGGGATCTCCCCTCCAGAATATTCCCAAGCGCTGACAGAGGACTGTTCATTCTTACTGTTAAAGATGCCACTGGNTCAAGATGTAAATGCCTCAGATTTAATTCCCTCTTTTGCCAGCAGGAATTCCACCTGACACCCAAGAGATCTCCCCTCCAGAATATTCCCAAGGGCTGACAGAGGACTGTTCATTCTTGCCACTGGCATGGAATAAGCAACAATTCCTTGTCCACTGGGACAAAGCAAGAAGGAATGCGGCTCTCCTCAAGGCTGGTACTTACAGCTTTTACCCCCGTTGTAGTCTCAAGCAGCAATGAGCAGCCACATCTATATTTAAAAAGGAGGTAAAACATTTGGTCACAAGAACCAAGCCTGGAACCTGGGATTCTCCAACTTCAACGAAGTGTCTAATGGCAATATCACAGAGCCACAAGTCCCCTTGCTCCCTGGCCACAAAGTCTCTTCTAAGGCAGCATGCACAGTGCAAGGGCTTCTCAGGGCAAAAAGCAGGAGCGCCAACCGCCACAGGGCATCCATCAACATTTCTGGATACACCAAGAATGGGACATTTTGGCATCGCAGAAATGCCTTGTTAGCAGAATTAAAGACATCTACCAAACAGTGCATCTTCCAAGGTTAGGCATATAGACAGTATATAAAAATCCATAACGGGTAACGAAAGCTACTTATGACCAAGGACATACTAATACAGCTTATCCCATTACGCATTTTGTGACTTGGCATGCTTTGCAAGGAACAGGTATGCACCCCACACATACAAGGAGCTTTGCCTCTCACCCTATGCTCTGTTTACATACAGAGGGAGTCAGTGATAACCGAAATAAGCCTCTCGGATACACACACTGGTAAAATCTTAACTCATTAACATTCACAGAAGTTCACTGAGTCATATAAAAATGCTAATTATTTTTACAATCTAGGGATAGGCTCTAGAATGCAAATACTGAGCTAAATGATTAGCTTTTAGGGTAGGGAAGGACGTTAAATGGCATGCAAATCTGTTAAAGAGTATGCTCTGAATTTTAAAATTGAAAACTAGTCACCTACAGATGAGAAACTGTTACGAAGAACAAGTGACTGAAAAAGGAACAAAGTGTAGGAATAAGTAGGAATCCAGCTAAAGCTCCATTCCAGGCATTTAAGAATGCGGGGGGGGGTTGGGGGGTCCTGAAAATGAGAAGCATGTTTCAGACCTGTTTCAGTGTTTAGGATTTAAAGAGTATCCTGATTTGTGATTAAACTTTGCAGACAGCTCTTCTTTCTATCCCACTCTTACCCCTATTACAAAAATATCATAAATTAACTCACCTTGTTTTGATCTAGCTGATACTAGTGCCTTAAAAAATACATTCTCTTTAGCAATCATTTACATAAGTTTCCTTTGTTGCCTGTTTTAGAAGGCAGCATTCCAGTCAAAACGAAACCAGACAGAAAGGGAAATCATTTTTAATTAGACTGTTTAAAATGTTTTGGTTTTATATCAGCTAATATCCAGGTACTGAAGGAAAACATAAGAAAAACATTTAAATTATCAAGGCAAAAAGAATTTACAAGGAAGTAAATTTCCCGGTAGGCGTTAGTAACAATAGAAAAACACCAATCATTCTTTGTGCTGCATACTCTTTCAAGAGATGCATAATGAAGAAAAGTCATAACAGTATCGAGTCTTAGCCTGACTGAAATAACATCCAAATGTAAGAAAATAAGATTTCAAAGCAAAACAAACAAAACACGAAGAAAACCCCTATGATCAACTTAAAGCAATACGATAAATACTGCTTCACATCATAAATACTGATAGTCATTAACTATCAGCCAAAAACAGAATGACTAAGTTCTCAGTGAGGAAATCAAATAGGCCAAACAATTTTCTGACTGTCTGTAAACTTATGAAATCAAAATTTGTGCTCCTGCATAATGATACTTATGTGGTATTTCCTGCTTTCTGTCACTAAACAAAGCATTGCTCAGTCTCATATAGGATCTTTCACAGATGGTTGCAGTCAACCACTTCACTACAATGGAAAAACATTTAATTCAGACATACTTTTACATTCTTATTTAGGTATTGTTTGGTAAAATACGAGTAAACAATTTTCCACAGAACAAATAAGGTCACTGAAGTTTTCAAAACATATCTGACACTGACGAATGTTCCTCAGAGAACAATGCGATTAGCTTCATCCGCGTGCAATTCACCTCCCCAAATTAAGCTGGACCACATTGGTTCAGTCCAGAATCCTGGTTACACAAGCAGCATTTCACAGTGAAACACTTGGAAGCTGAGAAACACAGGCTCTGTATCTGCCTATATTCTTAATCCTGTACTGGAAAAATAGACAGGTAGGTGGGCAAGCTTCTTTCAATCAGTGTAAACAGAAGCATCACTTCCTGAGGAAGTGGTTAAACAAATTCATAAGGTTAAATAAATAGAGAAATCAAACTCAGATGTAGCAGCAAGACAACACAGAGCACATCGTGCCTCTTCTGTCACACTAAAAGGTCACTTAGCACTACTAATCATACCCATTTATACCTTCTCAACAACAACAAAAGCACAAGGACAAGCACAGTCAAGCTGTATTTTTAGGCAATTCCCTCTTTCTACATGCTAAGATAGCCTGCCAAATCAAATCTGAGGTCAAGAAAGATCAGCAGTTGTTTTTCCTGCATAGTCTACATAAGGCACATACTAATCAAAAGCAACAGTGAAAAAAACATGTGTTATTCACCAATACAAAATAAAACAGTACAAGGGCAAGTTTATTTCACTAGACAACACCAGCAAAATGAGATTTTAAAAAACTTCTCCTTTACACTCGAAAAACAAGTTTTAGTGCATCAGCTATTTTGCTAATTACTATAAACATTTATAAGATTTTTAACTCTTGGTTCACGAAATAAGAAAATCACATCAAGAAAATATACCTACAATTCAACATTGACATGCAAACACTTACCTGGAGACACAATCCTAAATGATTTACATGCAACTCATCTAGAAAAACAGTTTCTGTCTCTCTAGTTTTGATGAGACACCCTGCCCACCCTGCTCCTGACAGCATTATCTTGCTTTAAAAGTGAAGTAAGTGTCTACCTGCAGCAGTTTAGAAGGAAAAAAATAAATAACAAAAAGAATATGCTCCAGAAAAGCCACCTTCCCTAGCTAAGCTGCCTGTGGGTAGTGTGATTAGATTCAAATGATCAACAAAATCTAAGAAATCTCAAATTACATTTACAAGACCCCAAACCAAACATATACTACAAAAGGAAAATAGATAAGAAAAGGACGGTCTTGACAAACCAAATAAGATCTCTGAATGCTATGTGTGTTCACTGTGCCGTCAACAGTTTAAAAAGCCTTTTCATAAGACAGGAAACAAATAAATACATAAATTTTTACCCTGCCTCAATAATATGGGCACCATAAAGCCTCTAAATACTCTTTCCCTAGATAACAAATAGGCCTCTTAGAAACAAAGCATTAGCAGCTTATTAAAGAAAAGGAGGGGCACTGACTAAATCTGAAACGGCTGGAAGCTTGCTCCATCCAAACTTGGGGCCTGAAACTTTCACCCTATGAACCTCAGACACTAATTAGCTCATCTAGCTCTGCTGCCCTTAGTGAAGTAAAAGCAAACTTACCTAGCACACATGCACGCGCACACACACACACGACTAAGCACAAGGCACTGAACTGCAGTTTTACCACATGTGGATATGGAAGGGCTTGGGAAAGGCAGGTGAACATTATTATCCTGATTACAGTTAAACCAGCTGTAATGAGATTTGAACTAAATCTGTGTCAGAGTCACTGTGCTCGAGTGGATAAGTTAAGAGCCTGCCCTGCACCCCCGCATATCTCCCTTCCACAATGCCTCCGATTGTCCTGTCTCCGGGCACATGGGGTGTTTTCAAGAGCCATTTCAACCCACTGATGTTTTTATTAATTATGAAAAAAAATCTTCTAGCTTTTCACAGTGAACTTGAATGAGTCAGTAGCAAAACTTATCCTCTGTCATCTTTTGTTCTTTAAAATCGCCATGAAGATTCAGATCTAGTTTCTAAGCAAAGTCCATGTATTAAATATTTGATTCCTTTCCTTTAAAGCTGCCTCTTCCTTTAGTTAAGGTTCTAGTTTAGTGATGGAATGTGATTTTGTTGAGCACAAAGAGAGAATATAAACACATTTTTCAAAAGAATACTTGCACTTTCCTCTGCCTATCACAGAGGCGGAAATAACTCTTGCCGACATGCTTCGTTCAGACATCATAACTGATTCAAATGGAGAAAAAAAAAAGAACTAACAGTGCTAATGAAAACAAGACTAGGTCTCAAACAAAACAAATTGAACAGGCTTTACTTAAAAAGACAGCTAGGGAAAGAGTTTAAGGAGATGTAACAACCTATAAAATCTGAAGAGTTATTAACAAGCATTCCTGCACTGCAATGACCCAGTGCAACACATGAAAGACTACTCTACTTTGAGATTTAATTTATGTGACTGAAAAAAAAAAGGGTAGTAATTTTTATATATTCATTTTCTCCTTTAAATTTCAGAATAAACATGGTAATTACCAGGCAAACTCAATTTTCCAGATAAAGGGCAACAAACAACGTTTACCCACAGAAACTGTTGCACCCACATGCTGTCGATGAGCTCACTCCAATTGTAGGGGCGGCTGATGGACCCGCTCGCTGTAAGCAGCTCTTGGCTTCCTCTCTTGCTTCAGTGAGGTCTCTGTCCTTCTCCTCCTTCTTATGGTAAGGAAGGAAAGGTGAGAGGAAACCAGAACCTCTGCTAATACAAAGGAACAAGCAAGAGGAAGGACAAATACTCATGAAGATGGAAAAAGAGTAATGAAGAGATGAGATGAAAAGCGAAGCTGAAAAAGCTGAAGCCTGTGTACCTGTGCAACTACTGTGTATTTACTTTGGCACTGATTGCAACAGCCCAACATTGCAGTGCCAAAAAGCACAGCATGGCAGAACGCTGTTACCTCCCTGAATGAATAGAGAACAGTGTAAGGCGTTTATCTGAGGGGCGACAAAAGCACCAAAAGCAGCCTCACCCTTCAAGTGCCCCCCACTCAGCCCAAGATATTTGCTCTCACATATAAATAAAGCATTCGGTGACATTCTGGGGATTCCAAACTAGTAATGTCATTTGGTAAATTACTTGAAACAGAAAAAGCTTCCTGGTGCTCTCCTCATCCCCTTTTAATGGACCCAGGGTCATTTGCAAACACTACAATGTGCGTTTCTTACCAACTGTGAAATCAGAGCTCTTATTCAACAGAAGTTAGAATGGAAGAAACAGATGCCAGGGAGATATATTTAGCTTTTGCAGAAAATGCCACTCTGCAGCTAAAACAGCTCTACAATAACTAATAAAACTACATTATTTAAGAAAAATATATGTATATTAAACAGTCAATGATCTGAAACATTAAGTTTAAAGCAAGAATGATTTCTTAAAAAAAAAAAAAAAAAAAAAAGGCAAAAAAAACACCACTCCATCTCAGCAGACACAGTCCTGTCAGCATGTTTGTTCTTCTAAAAACAATAAATTTAAATTCTTCTTTGAACAATCAATGAATTCACCTCAACCATGCAGAAAAAAAAAAAGTTGGCAAGACTCTTTAGACTTGCACAGGTGTGCTCACAAGATTGCAATCCTGTTTAGGTGAGGCAAGGCTCCCCGCGGTTTCATGAGTCTACGAAAAACTGTTGGGAAATACCACATCTGAGTTGTTCCAGAGCACTTCTCATAATTACATGATTTGCACAACAGCACCCAAGGTGTGGCACATCACACAACTCAACCGACCCAGGCTGTGACACTTTGCACTCCTGCCAACACCTCCAGCTAGTCTACTTCCAACTTCAGCAGAAGTTACAGAAATTAAAGAACACGGAACCACTGCACTCTAATTGGAAGTACCAGACATCTGCATGGAGTATTTCACGTGACAGCATTGATTAAAAGGATTTTTCAATTTCTGCTTCACATACTTACCTCCTCTCAAATGTCTAATTACAACAGTAACAAAATAAAAAAGTCTGGACCCCCCACAAGGGTATTTCTGTGTTCTTGACAGCTTTGAAGCTCCTCAAATAAAATGTATGCAGCCTTTAGCATCACTTACTGTACAAAGCACACTTAACAGGATTAAGTCCTCAGGGGAAAGCATGCCACCCTCTGAAGAGAAGTGTTTCGGCTCTCAGACCTCTAAAGCAGAAGCTAGCAATGGCAGAAGTTCTAGAAGCATCTCAGAATGAGCATACACTATTACTTTGTAACTTGGAGCCAAGTGTTGATATTTGATCAGTCATTTGTCATCACTGCTTCCTCTTATTGCCTCTAAGAGTCTTCTTTCATCACACAATCCTATAAATATTCTACAATCTTCAAGGGGAAGTTAGGCCAGATCAGCAATGTGGGGTGGGGCACAAGCTCCTACAATCAAATCTTTCAAACTGTCAAACACCAGCCTCAAATACAACACACTTCCGTGACGCAGTGCAATGCATCTCCTAAAAGCATTCCAAAGTGCCTCTTTGCTGCCTTATGAAGTTGCTGCCACAATTTAGAGTATTTCCGCGGGAGAGAAGCGGGGAAAAGGCGCTTAATCAATATGCATCACTCAGTGAGTATGACACTTCCAGGCCCTCAAATCACAGATACCCAAGATACTGATAAAAATAGCCTGGCAGTTTGAAGGCAGAGCTCTCGCTCAGAGGTATTCGACGGGGTTTGGTTATCAGCGTGTGGTTATCACAGGCAGGTCACGTGGCAGCCAGGATGCTTCCTGTATCGGTGTCTTCACTTATTCTCCTTTTCTGGAAAGGTCAGCTCTAGCTCTAAGCAGGGCAAACCACAAATTCAAAGTATTCTCAGACAACATGGGAGATTATTTAGGCATTAAGTCTTTGCAGTGTGCAGTTATAAGGTATCCAATGCAGTTATAAAGTTATCTATAATTTTTCCTCCAATTTGGACAACAACAACAAGAAGAACTTAAGACCTTAGAAAGCAGCATCAAAAGCAACAGAAATGCATGAAGTGTAATCAACATATTAACTTAAAATGTGATTTTCTTTGTTTAATTACACAATACCAATTTGCAAACAAACCAAAGAATAGAGACAGTATTTCTTGTGAGTTAAAAAAAAAAAAAAACAGATATTGCATACTTAAAAAACTTCACTAAAATAAGCGCAGAAGAGGAAAAAAAAACTTTTTCTTAATAAAATCACATCATGGAGCTAACATAAAAAACACGTATTAGTAGCTGTAGCTGAGGAGGACGGCACTACATTTTACTAGACTGATAGGAACGCAAAACTCTTTTGTAAAAAGTCAGGAAAAAATGTCATTTGCTTTTGATTGCCAACAGCCTTCCATTTTTTCAGTGGCATGCTTTAAATTCAGTGTACATACATTTATCTTAACCAGTTAAGAATTCAGTATTTATCTATTCAAATACTTGGCAGATTTCTTATCGCAATTTTATTAGAAACAATAGCAGAGGCTTCCAGACGTGGCATAGTTATTAATCTGTTCAGTTCCTCAAAGCACCCGGCTCTTTCTCTGAGCCTCCCAACTGCAATAAATCAGCTGGACACCCAGCAACTGTCTCTCCCTGCAAGTGCTGCTTTAGAAGAAACGCCTCTGACTGACAAAGGAAAATTCATTGCAACACTGATCTTCTTTCTCTAGAGGTCTAACAGCCCCCTCTCCCCCACTCCGTTTAAAAGGTTTTCTGCAACGTTAAGTCTCCTGCTTCCCCGTGAACGCACTTGTTTTCGAAGAGTTATGTTAGTACTCGAGCACGTATTTTCTGTTTTGCTAATTTTATCTTTCTAAAGCTCTCGGGGGGGGGGTGGTTCCCCGCTGCCACCCGTCTCTGCTTGACAGCTTTGCTTACCCGAGACACCCTGCAGATAACAGATGGGCCCGCGGACTCGGGCTCCCAGTCAGGAGTTTTCCTCGGAAAAGGAACGCGCTGAGGAAATAAGTTTTCGCGCAGCCCCTCGCTGCGGCGCGGAGCTGAACAGGGGCCGGACCCGGCCCGGGAAGCGGCGGCACCGCCGCACCTTGGCTCCGGGAAGCCGCCATCAGGGAACAACAGCCCCGGTGGCTGCGGCTTCCCCACCGGGAGGCCCCCGCGCCGGAGACAAAGGGCAACTGCCTTTAACTACGTTCCCTTTATAAATGCACGATTAAATAAAAGCAAACCAACAAAAAACAACAATAACAAAAAAAGGATTTTTTTTTTTTTAAGCGCGGCGGGGTCTCTCCGGGGCGCCCGGCAGCGACGGCGGCCGCCGGGGGTCAGTGCGCGCAGCCACGCGGTGCTCCGCGCGACGGCCCCACACGCCGGCCGGGCCCGGGACGGGGAGG